>PVIU01002855.1:0-159821 GCA_004026605.1 Ondatra zibethicus
TCTCTGTCTCTGTCTCTCTCTCTCTCTCTCTGAGACATTTTGGTCCCTACACAGGAAATGTGTTTTCTCTTTGTTTGTAAAACTATTAACTCACCTCTCACCTTCCCACCACACCCATGAACACAGACTCTTTCCCACAAGACTCACATTTGAACACATTTCTTTAGGATGGAGAATATTGGCCTTCAGGACTAGGTGAAACTACACATACTGACTAGATCTTGGAGTGGTTCATAAGCCCACCATGTCTTGGAAACTCAGTGGATATTTTGGAAAAAAAATATATATATTCATCTCACTTCATAAAGAGATGTTTGGAAATGTGTATGTTACCTTCTTTTATTTCTGGAACCACAAATCGTGGGTTTTTACTCTCTCGTTTTCTTTCATGTTACTCAGTTCCATCAGCGCAAAGAGATGAAACTCTAACTTTTCAGCCAGGATGCTGGGGTCCTGTCTAAGTCACCAGGGCAGAAGAAGTGAGGCTTTGCTATGCATATCTGAAGCATCATGATAACAAGAGTCGGTTTGTTGGTGGAAGGTTCTCGTTTAGAGAGAGAGGCGTGGAATCAGGGTTGTTTACACTGTAACTCAGGGCTAGTGTGGACCGCACCCAGTCGCACCCAGTCTTCATGTTCTTGGACCCCTTGGAGCGTGCGTTTCCATTACCTCCCCTTACCGTGCTTCCTGGAAGTCACAGACAGGTGGGCACAAGAGGCTGACAGCATCAGTAAGCTGAGACTCTTCTTTAGTAGTGTGCTAATATTGAACAAATCATGGGAGCTTTCTTTACACTGATCCTCATGACACAGGATGCAGTTTTTCTGGTGTGGGACCCACTGATACTTTCTACAGATCACTGGAAGCTAGTTCTCTAATATATGCAGTGTCTCAGACATGGAGATCTAGAGAGATGTTCTTAAAAGCAGTGAGTGGTACTTGGAAAACATGTTTTCCTTTCTGGAAGCTTTCATGTTTAATTAAATCTGTGAATTCAACATTTCCCCCCTTCTTATTTTAAATCCCAGCCAACTGGGGCCTTGCCTTTCTGGCCCAGACAGCAACCTACATGTCTAGCTTTGCAGGTAATGGTGGTGATTCATTGTTGTAACCGAGGCAGGGAAGAAAACACACACAGAGGGCTTCTTCTCTTTCGGCAGAGCACAGTGTGTCATTTTTGGAACAGTCAGTAACTTCTAGTTAAACATTGCCAGGTTTATTTTAAAGGGATGTTCCATGGCTTTGTTTGTGTGCATTTTTTATTTTTATGTTTGAAGTTATTTCAAAGTAAGGGGGAAAAAAAGGTTAACTATTCATGCACGTAACCAAGTGTGGGATTGTAATTATTTGCCTAGGTAAAACATCAGTAACCATGAGATCAGAATGCCCCATTCTGCTTAATTTTAGACATTAAAAACAGTGAGAGCTTTTAGCAGTAGACCCTTAGTTACCTTTTGCTGTAACTCAGATATTTTTCTTATTCTGAGTTCTTTTCTACAGTGTTATCCACCACATTGCCTTGATAATTTGAGTACCCAGAAAACAAGCAATTTGGCTTTTATCCTGCGGTGAAAGAGGAAATAATTTGATATAAATGATTAAGACCTTTATCTCCATAATGAAGCACTGGGTCAAGTGAGTCAGATTTTTAGTAAATCCCGAAATATTAGGCAAGAAATTTAGGATTCAGAGTTCTCTGCCTCGTTACTACCTCCTGGCCTTTGAACATGCTGTTCCTGCCGACACCTCCCTATCCACTCCCTGTTTTTCCTCTGAGTATCTCCTAGCCATCATCTCTCAGTTTAACATCATGTCCCGGAGCCTGCCTGGCTAGTTTAGTCCTCACGGAGTACTCTCATTTTTCTTACAAAAGTTGTAATTCATCATATCTGGTCAAAATTTATGGTCTGTGTCGAGGCAGCTATTCTGAGGTAAGAGTGGCTGCAGTGTCAAGTTTCCCGATTTATTAAAGACTCTGTTGATATTAATTAATCCATTTAACTGGCACACATGCTCTTTGTTCTGTGCATGCCATCATGCCACACAATGCCGACAAACTCAGATTCCAGACAAGTGTATGTTATAATCTGCAATGGGACATGTGTGTGAGTGTGTGCATGTGTGTCTGTGTTGTGCTTTCATGGAAATACAATGATTTAATTTTGAAAACAAAGATTTTAAACATTTTCCCACTGTCGTTCTTTAGCATGTAAGTGTTAAGTGAAGCTATCTGTGGTTACATTGTATTAGAATGTTTCCTATTAAATAACACTGTTTGTGTTGCTGATTTAGTATCACTAAAAAACAAACAAGCTAAAACATTCAGTGAACTTTGCCTTGGGATTAAGGCAGAATTTCCAACCATTTCTGAAGCGGTCTTATACATGTTTCTGCTCTTTTGTGCTGCCTAGCTATAAGGAACCTGCTCAGGGTTGATGATCACAAAATCAAAACACTGATCAACTCTGAAAAACGCTGATATTCTACAACGTGTGCTATTAAGTATTTGTGGATGTATATGTATACAAAATAATTATCTTTAAGTAAGTCTATGGTTATTATTAGTAAATGTTTGGTTTATATTCCTATCTTATATACCTATGTATACAGGGTAATACAGAAAGTTCTTATGTGTGAAGGAGCTATGAGTGGAAAACGCCTAAGAAGTCCCATTTCAGAGACCACATTTTGACCAAATCCAGCTGCCATGCTTGCAAATACAGGAGCTGTCCTTCTGTCTCGCTGCTATGACAAAATATCCAACAAAAAGAACTGAATGAGCGGGGCGGTGGTGACGAACGCCTTTAATCCCAGCACTCAGGAGGCAGAGGCAGGAGGATCTCTGTGAGTTGGAGGTCAGCCTGGTCTACAGAGCTAGTTCCAGGACAGGCTCCAAAGCCACAGAGAAACCCTGTCTCGAAAAACCAAAAAAAAAAAAAAATTGAATGAAGATTGCATTTGGCTCACCGTTGGAGGGCGCTCTCCACGCTGGCGGTGAGGTCATGGCAGCGGGAGCTTGAGGCGGTTGTCCCACTGTGGACATGCTCGGGAAGCAGAAATGAGGAATGCTTGCCTTGCTTGCCCGTTTTTATTTAGTCCAGGATCCCATCTTGAGTGGGTCTTACCGCCCCAGGTAATCTAATCTAAATAATCCATCACAGGCATGCCAAGAGGTTTGTCTCCTAGAGCAATGGTTCTCAACCTTCCCAACACTGTGACCCTGAAATACAGTTCTCCATGTCATGGTGATCCCCCTCCTCCTGCCTATTTTCACTGCTACTTAATAACTGTAATTTTGATACTGTTAGGAATCGTAATATAAATATCTGTGTTTTCCAGTGTTCTTAGGTGACCCCTGGTGAAAGAGTCGTTTGACCAAAGGGGTCATGACCCACAGGTTGAGAACCACTTTCCTAAATGATCCTAGAACCCTTCAAATTGGCAATGGAGATTAATAGGTTCTACAGAGAGGTCCATGTAGAAAAAAGCTGAGGCGTTGTGAATGACAGGATCCTTTAGCCCTGAAATAGCTTCCGAACCTTGAGCTCGCGGTTTTGGGAAGAAATCAAAACATGACTGATCTAATTTTCTATTCTTTACACCTTGTCAAACAGCGTCTTCAGAGGCGTCCAGAAACAAACGTGGGAATGTGCCTTGACAACACAGCACTGGCCTAGCGTGATTAACATCTTGGGTTCCATACTCAGGACCAGGAAAAATGGGGGAGTTTTTATGGGAACTGAGATATTAGCTCAGTAGATGAACACTTGCTCAGCCGGCTTAAGACCCTGAAGTCTACCCCCAGCCCTTGGGTGGCGTGGACAATAATAATGGTAATGGAGAGGAAAGTTGTTTTCATTTGTCTAATATTGATTGAAAGCTCAAACTTTGAATATTCTTCACAACCAGACTAAGGCAATGGGTTCTTTTCAATTAAAATCAGTTTCTTGGGTCAAACAATAGTTTCAATAGCCTCAATCGCATCAGCAAGCTGGTCTTTATATTTTTCATAATGAATTTTTAGCTCCCAGAATACTTCAGTCAACAGTGGCTTTGAGGCGACACCTGGAATTTGACTTTTTGCATTCTAACTGGTGGTTTCTGGGAGCATTATCCCTCAGGTAGGAGAACTTCAATCAAACTGCAATGTGTACTATGCAGTTTATGAAACTGTTGGTCTCCTTGCAGCTTTTCAAATCCCTGGTGTCAGGCATCCCTCCCTCTTCCTAAGTTCCTGCTCCCTTAGCACGTAGGCTCTGACCTTTCCCCCTGACAAGAGGTTTTCTCAAACACCTTAAGTGAAGGCCAAGCACGGTGGTGGACAGAGTGCACACCGCCTTTGTGGAGGACAGGTCTGAGCACTTAGTCATATTAACAAGGCAGAGGATGACGGACCACATCTACTCCCAACATAAAGAACATATGTGCTGTGTTGCTGCTTCATATCTGGCCCCATTTTGTGTCACGGAGCCCTTATCCTTCCTTCCATTTCCATTTTCTATTTCACCAAGTTGTTTTTTGTTTGTGTGTTTCTGGTTTTCATTTTTGTTATTGCTGTTTGGTTGATTTTTTCCTGGGTTTTTTTCTTTTTCTTTTCTTTCTTTTTTTTTTTTGCATTCAGACTGGCTTTGGTTGGGGGTCATCTGATCGTTTGCCATAGCTACCCTGTGTTAGACTGCACATTGTACCCTGTACTTCAAGGTCAGAGTTGTTCCTTTTATACTTTCATATTTCCTTTATTATAATATATTCTCATTATAGAGATAATAAATCTCAAATGATAGACAAATACTTAAGGCAGATGAAAGCCACTTCTGTCCCATGTTTAATAGTTTTTGTTGCGTATATTTCAAAGTTTTTATGTTTGTGTTTTCTTTGTATAAGTAAGAATGTATGCAAATTTTGAAATATGAGAATTTTTGTATAAACAAGAGCACTTAATAGTATTCTGTATCTTAAAAAAATCTCAACAATATAAAGATATTTGTTTACAGCAGTAACTTACATTCATTGATCAATTCGGATGCAAAATCATCTTCCCTAATTCTCAAACCAGTACCATATGAGGGCCACTGTTAATGTCTCTGCTTTATAGATAGTGCTGTGGTCTTAGAGAAGTTTAGCATCTTGTCTGGTGCCATAGAACTAGCTAGTAAGAGTTGAGCCAGGATTCAGTTTCAGCAGTTGTACATTAGAGGCAAAACTCAGCCACCATCCATCTCGGTATCAAGACTGTGTCTTTTCAGAGTTTCCAAATCCCTGATTTACTTGTGCTGCACTCCATGGGCACCTTTTCTGCCCTCGAATGGGCATTATCCTGCTTAGCACCCTCCAGCCACTTCCCCTTCTTGTCACAGTTTTGCTCTGCCGTGGCCTACAAGCAGCGATAGTCTTTTCTCTCAAGGCACATTTTGCCCTCTTAAATGATCAATACAATTTGGGAGTCCTATTCATGAAATTTTGTGGGCCTCACCTCTTAGAAATGAATACATCTCCAGGCAATGGTCCCTTCTCTTTCTTCCCTACTCTTCCTCGGACTGTTCATGCCTTACTCATTCGTGGTTTCCTGCTGAACGTTCCCAGCAATGCTTTGGGCTTGTTCCCATGGCTTTAAATTTTTCTCTTGAGAAAGAAGAAAACCTATTTGCTCTGTGGCCTGGAATTAGGAGGAGGATGGGAGGAGATCAAGGGGCATGGAGAGGTGAAGCAACTGCACTTGGTTTACAGACGAGAAAGGCAGCATAATGAGTCTCTAAATCCATACAGTGTCATGACCCAGGCTACTCCCGGATAGGACCCAGGGAAAAGCACATTTTCTGAGAGTTAGACCTAAGCCCTCAGGCAGGAGGTGGGCCTTTTTGCTTTGTTCTTGGCACAGGGCAGTATGTAGCTTTCCTTTTCTGGAATGCAAAAGGCCATCAGGATTTGGGAAGTTGGTGGCTTCCCAACTGGCTTCACCAAGGGAAGTTCCCTTCACCAGGGAACTCTGGGACTTTTTACCAAACAGATTGATTTGCAGCTTGCAGAGCGTCAAGTCTCTGATGATCTCTGATTCTCGAACTTGCCCAGCAGTCTGCGTAAAGCAACACCAATCACACAGTGTGCGCAGGCAACCGTGCAGCGTTGTCATGGTAACCACGCAATGTGGTCATAGAAGCTGTCAAGGGAACTAAGCAGGAGGAGCTGACACTGAGGAGAGGACAGACTTGATACTGAAGGTGAGCTACAACAGGCCAGTTCTGGCTCTCCACCATAAAGGAAAGAGAAGCATTCTGCAGCCATTTCCAGAATCAAAGGGAAACAGTTCTACGTTTGACTTATAATGCCTGAAACATAATGTTGCAGAGTATGTGTCCATAGGACCAGTTAAAGAGTCCTTTTAAGACTGAGCTCAGCTCTATTTCTCCTTAGCTGGAATTAGAACCTTATATGATTGACTTAATTTTGTATAACCAGTTTTCCCGTATTTTCTTGTTGACTATTCTTTTGGAATGATAAATTTTTATTAAGGTGTCTAAACAATAGAATATGGTAAATTGTCCAGACAAATGAGTGAAAACTTTATCAATAGAGAACACTGCTTGGCCCAAGAATAAAGCAGATATGTATTATGTGCCAGATATAATACTGAATTTGAAGTTAATTTCTCCTTCTGCCTTTTATTTTCATACTGACTAGACTTACGGTTCCGTGTGACAGTGTCATAAGTTACTGTATGTCTGCCTTGTTATTAACGGAAGTTTGAATTAGCTTCTAGACTTGAGCAGTATTTTCTTAATTTGCTAACTTTAAAAAAAATTATTTTCTGTGTATGAGCCTTTGCCTGTAAGTATGTCTGTGTACCATACGCATGCCTGGTGCCTGCAGTAGCCAGAAGAAGGCATCAGATTCCATGGAATTGGAATTACAGACAGTTGTAAGCTGTTGAGTGAGTTCTGGAAATCAAACCCAGGACATCTAGAAGAGCAACAAAACCCGAGTTGCAAAAGCAGTATGGTGTATTTCCAGTAATGCAATTCCAGTGTTGGGGTGGGTGGGGTAGAGAAAGGTAGATCCCTGGAGCTCACTGGCTAGTCAGCCTAGTGAAACTGGTGAGCTCCAAGTTCAGAAAGAGATCCTGTGTCAAAATTTAAGGTAGAGAGCAATTGAAGAAAATAACTCACATTGACTTCTGGCCTCTTCATGTACACACACATACACACACACACACACACACACAGGTACACATTTATTCACATAAATGTACATACACATAAGCATATGAATATACTACACATACACAAACATGAAACCTTCATTCACAATAGCATGGCTCTTGTATTACTAGAGGCTAAAATGGGATACTCTGTTTGGTTGTTTTTGCTGTATCTTTGGGCAAATTATTTAATGGCTCTAAGGTTCAGTTTTCACTTTAGGTTAAGTAAACATATTTATTATAGCACATTGCCCTAACACTTTATTCAAATAATTCAATACTTTTGAAAGTATCAGAGGGACTCTATAAGGAATTAATAATATCACTTATTCTTTTTCTGCAAATATAGCTTATGATTTCAGTTGGTCTAGGAATAGCTGAAAACATATTTCAAAATGACATGAAATTGACCACCCCTGTGACATGCTTGAGGAATGCATCTCCTATGCCTACCCAGCAAGCTCCTTTTCTAGGCAGCAACTTCAGAGTTGTATCAACTTCACTTACCTATATAGCATTTCTGCCCATCCTTCTTTTCAAGGTAGAGACTCTTGAAAGAGTCGCCACTGAAGATGTGTCCCAAGCACTTCCTCCAAACACCAGGTGAATGCCTGTGAGGATCAGTTCTCTAACTCTACAAAAAAGTCTGCTTTTAGACTTAGAGATGTCACCCATCCCTAGTTGATCTGGGACCAGTTCTAACACCAAGCATTAACACTGAACTGTCCCAAGACTGAACCCTAGGTACCATTCAGCTGGTCTACAGCCTGACAAGTTAGGATAATAAGGAAACAGAGATCCAAACACCCACTGAAAAAAAAGGGAGACGAAATACCCAAACCAGGAAACTCTAATAACTACCTAACTCCAGATGTCTGGGTCCCATTGCAAATACAGAAACAAATCATGAAGACAATGTATCTCCTCCAAAAATTTGTAATCCCTGAAAAAAGCAATTAAGATGTACAAGATGAAGATTTCAAAATAGCAATAATAATAAATATTTTCAAGGAACTCAAAGAAGATAAGAATAAATTCTGAAATGAAGATTGTGAAAACACAAGGAATTTAATGAAATAATGAAAAGAATTCATGATATGAAGATAAAATTTAATTGAGATAGGATTTTTGAAGTAAATCCAAGATGAAATAAAACTCAAAATGAAAAAAATAAGGAAGTCAATTAGGAAAAAAAACAAACTAGGGGCAATGCTTTAACAGTAGATTGGATAAAATGGAAGAGAGAATATTAGGGTTTTTAGAGTTATTATTATTATTATTTTAGTGTTTTGCCTGTATGTCTGTCTTTGTGAGTGTGTCTTATCCTGGAGTTACAGATAGTTGTGAGCTGCCATGTGGGTGTCGGGAATTGAACTGGGGTTCTCTGGAAGAGTTGTCAATGTTCTTAACCACTGAGCCATCCCTCCAAGCCCCAAGATTATCAGGATTTTAAAGACAAAGTAGAGGAATTGAATCACTCAATTTAAAAAAGAAGTTAAATCTGGAAAAAATTAAAACAACTATAAACAGAGCATACAGAAAGTCTGGGCCGTGATAAAAAGATTAAATCTGTGAATCATAGATAGAGAAAAGCAAAAGAGACCCAAGTTAAAAGCACGGAAAACACTTTCAATAATAATAGGGAAGAAGCACTCTTCTCTAATCTAATGAAAGAGAAACTTATCAAGGTGCAAGAGGCATCTAGAACAACAAATAGAGAGGATCAGAAAAAAAAAAAACTCACGCCATCATACAAAGGCCCAAACAACAAATATGTTGAACAAAAAAAGAATACTGAAAGCTTCAAGAAAGAGCAAGTCACATATAAAGGTCCATCAGAATAATAACTTATTTTTCAAAAGAGACTAGAAAGCCCTCCAAGGGCTTGCACTGATGTTCTACAAGTTATTAAAGACCACGGATGCCAGCCCAGACTTCTATACACAAAACTATCAGTCATAAAAGAAGGAGAAAGGAAGAAAGAAATTCCCATGATAAAAACAGATTTAATGAATCTATGACTGCTAAGCCAGGTTTACCGAGGATGCTGGAAGAAATATTTCAGTGTGAAGAGGTTAACAGTTTCCAGTACCTACATGGTGGCTCACAAATGTCCATAGTTCCAGCTCCATGGTTCTGATGCCTTCTTCTGAATTTCAAGAACACCAGTTTAGGAGTGGCACCACCCATAGTGGAGTGGGCCCTACCCCATCAATCACTAGGTAAGAAAGTGCCTTATAGGCTGCCTACAACAGGATCTAGGGAGCTTGTGTAAAACTGACAGGAAACTAGCCAGCACACGAGCTGTCTTCTTCAGTTGCTCTTCACCTTAGTTTTTTGAGCCAGTGTCTTACTAAAATTGCAGTCCACCAGTCCCACTAGACTGGATGGCCAGTGAGCTCCAGGGATCCACTTGTCTTCACCCCACCCATGCCAGGACTGGGGTGTTCAGATACACACAAAATAAAAGCAAATAAATATTTTTTAAAAGATTTTGCACAACAAATTCATTATGATATCTAAAAAAACCTCAACACAGCAAAATAACAGAAACTAATACATAGTATACAACAATAATTTTCAATATTAACAATATCAAGCTATCAGACTGATGAGAAAACAGGATCTATCTTTTTGTTGCCTCCAAGAAACACCATCAAAGATTGACGCCACCTCAGGGGAAGGCATTCCATGAAACTAAGAAAGAACTAAATGTAGCTATTCCAATACTCAGCAAAATATACTTCAAACAATAGAAAAAGACATAAAGAGGGTCAGTTCATGCTCATTAAGGACAAATACACCTATAGGATGTTATAATCCTAAACATGTATGCTTCCAGTTTCATAAAAAAAAAATACTATTAAATCTAAAACCGCAGATTAAACACAGCATAGTGTTAGTGGGCAACCTTACTACTTTATTCTCACCAATGAAAAGGTCATCTTGACAAAACTAAGCATAGAAACTCTGAAATTAAATTAAATCATAAATCAAATAGATCTAACGGATATCTACAGAAAATTCCACCCAAGCTCTGAAGAACACAGGATATTCTCAGAAGCCCATGGAACTTTCTCCAGAATCACCCACACATTAGGATATAAATCAAGCCTTAACAAATATAGGAAAATTGAAATCACATCCTGCATTCTGTCTGAACACAATGGAATAAAACTGGATATCAACAACAATAGAAACTACCAAGAGTATACAAACTCATGGAAATTTAGCAATGTACTACCAGACATTACTAGGGTAATGAAAGAAATCAAGAAGGAAGTTCAAAAATTCCTAGAAGAATTGAATAAAAATATATGTCTATTATATGATATATTATTCATATAAATATATATATTCCCATATATATATGAAAATAGATTTCATCAAGTAACTGAATGACTCATATAATAAAGGCTTTTAGATACTGAATTAAGAAACTGAAGATACTAAAAGATGGAAAGACTCACAGATTTATAGAATATTATGAAAATGACCAACCTACCAAAAGCAACCTATAAGTTCAATGCAATTCTCAACAAAATTCCAATCCATGTCTTTATATAAATTGAAAAACTAATATTCAGTTTCAAATGGAAACACAAAATACCAAGGGTAGCCCAAACAGTCCTTAACAAATAATTGTTGGAGGGATCACCACCTCAGATATCAAGTTGTACTTCAAAGATATAGTAGTAAAAACAGCGTGATACTGACTTAAAAACAAACTTGTTGATCAATGACATAAAATTGAGGACCCACATAGAAGGCCACACTTATAAAGCCACCTGATTTTTGACAAAGACACCAGCAATCTTCAGGGGAGAAAAGACATCATCTTCAACAAATGCTGCTCAAACTGAATACCTCCATGTAGATGAATGAAACCAGGTCTTTTTCTCTTATCCTGCACAAAACTCAACTCCAAATGATTCAAAGACCTTGTATTCAAATGCCCCCCCCCACTCCCGTAGACTCAAATGTTTGAATGCTTGATCCATAGGGAATGGCACTATTAGGAGGTGAAGTGTTGTTGGATAGGTATGGCCTTGCTGGAGGAAGTGCATCACTGTGGAGGCAGGCCTAGTGTCACAGTTCCCTTCTGCTGCTGCAGATCAAGATGTAGAACTAGCTACTTCTCCAGCACCATGTCTGCCATGGTTTCCCACCATGATGATCACGGACTAAACCTCTGAAACTGTAAGCCAGCCCCAGTTAAATGTTTTCCTTTATATTGCATTCCTTTGCAATGGTCATGGTGTCTCTTTACAGCAATAGAAACCCTAACTAAGGCAGACCTCAACATAATGCCTGATACCCTGAATCTGGGAGAGGAGAATGTAGGGAATATATTTCAACCATGGGCACAGAAAAGGAGTTTTCGAATGGGACCCTGGAACATAGGCATTAAGACCAACAATTAATGCATTGGACCCTATGAAACTGAAAAGATTTCTGTTCAAGAAAGCATACCATCATCTGAGTGAAAAGGCAGCCTACAGAATGGGAAATAATCCTAGCACAGAGTCCCAACCTAGCCGAGGAGCTACTAGGAGTGAGACCAGTAGTTTGTTTGTTTGTTTGTTTTAATAGCATGGACTTTGGTAGGTTGACCACACACCCAAGGGATATAGAGATAGCACAAATTGGACTTGATGGGTTTTTTTAAAAAATTGAAGGTGAGCCCCAAAGCTACAGAAAAGCCCTGTCTCAAAAAAAAAAAAAAGAGTGAAAGTTAAGTTAGGGGCATGTGTGAAATAGTGTGTGATCTGAGTTTAACCCCTGACCCAGGTCCTGGAAGGGGAGAACCAATTCCCTCCAGTTGTCTTGTGACCTCCACACACTCACTGTGACACACCCTTCCCCAAATAAACAAATGTAATTTTAAAAAATTAAAGTAGAGAGAGAGAGAGACCAGAGCTGGCACACTTGCTCTGTCTCACCAGGGGATACCCTACCCTGGTGAAGGTAGGATAGTTATAATGAAGCAAGCAGGCCCTCAGCAAATGCTGAGATGATGCCAGCACCATGGATCTTACCAGACTCCAGGATGCTGAGCCACTATAAACTACCATTCTTAGACATTCCTTGGACCAAGGTCCTTTATAACAACTCAAAATGGACTAACCTTGAGTAGCTGAGATCTGTGATTATTGCTGAGTAGGAGAAGTGGTTAAAATTATAATGCCTATTGGATGTATTAATTATAATTTATGGGGCCCATTATCTAGCATCATAATGGCATTGGAATACATTGTATTTGTAAGAATGCTCAAATAGTTTCAAGCATCTTGTGTCCTTTGCTCATCTCCCCAGCTCCTGAGGGGGCAAGGTTGGTATTTTTGTACCACTAGCAAAAAGGAGGGATTTAGAATCCAGAATGAAGAGGAAACTTAGTCCAAGTCGTCTTACGCAATGAACGGATGTGACTGACAAGCTTGGTTCCAAAGTCCATGTTCATTTTCTGACCTGTGGCACTTCCTTTTGTGTATATAGATAGTCTTGCATTAGAACTTCCAACAAGGTCTGATTTAGCTTTTATTAAATTAAGAACAGCACTCATAGCCAAAGACAACTGGGGTGTTCCTTGTTATAAAAATTCCCTCTATTTTGAATTTTTTCATCCCTATTTATCTATTATTTGCAAATAATTCACAAATCCAGGGTAGAGATCGGAAAAACAAATCTCACTGCTATTTTTGGGCTATAAGCACAGTGAGGAAGGGCTGTAATTGGTAGCAAATGTTCTGTAGCCTGCACCGTTTCGCCATGCTAGTCATAAAGCAAAGGGCGCTTCACCTCACAAGTCTTTAAGACTCCCGACTATCATTTCCCCGTGTTATTACAGCAGTTTAAATTTTCAGCAGAACTCCAAATGGTCATTTGGAAGTCAATTGCCTCCTTGTTCTGTGTATCTCTAGATTATCACTGCTCATCTTTGAATTCCTTTCTACTGAAAAAGAGAGAGAGGGAGAGAGGGAGAGGGGGAGAGGGGGAGAAGGAGAGAGAGAGAGAGAGAGAGAGAAGATGTTTATGGAAAATGATGTGTTTGGAGACCTAAAACAGGAAGAGCTTTGAAAGATCAGGCAGGCACCCAAGCTGAGCTCAGGCCAAAGACTCTATGAAGGCTGATGGTCTCCAGCCCACTGGTACAGGACAGTGTGGGAGGAATGGATGATGGGATGATGGGCAGAGCCATGAGCTTTTCTGTCCTTCTGGAATACCTGTTGTTGGGGACAGAAGGCCAGAGGCAGCAACCTTGTGCTTCTGCACAAGAACTAAAGGCCCAGCACCCACAGTGCATGTAATATCAGCAAGGAAAGAAAAGTAATTTATTGTGTGGATTAAAACCATTATTCACAGTGGGGTGGGGGAAGGTGGAGGGGAGGGAGTGGGAACTGGGATTGGGATGTAAAATGAGAAAAATTTGTTTTTTAAAAAAAATAAATAATTTTATTCTTAAAAAAGACCATTATTCCTTCAAAAAATAAGTAGAGAGAATGACAACAAAGAAGACTAGCAGGAGAGAATACACAAATTGAAATGATTCTTTTTGAGTGGCTAGTCAGTATGATTCCACTTGTAAGCAACAGATTTCCAGACAAAACCAGTCTAAGTGAACGCAGTGCAAAGGAACACACTGGATCATGTACAGCAGCGACCGTTGATAGCTCCAGACAGAGCTAGATTTGGGTCTTTAAAGTGTCTCTGGGCCTGCTCTCTTCCTACTCCTTCTAGAAAACGGGCAGCTGCTCCCTTTCAGACTTCCTAATCCTGTCTTCCACAGCCCAGGAGATGAGAGCATCTTTCAGTAGCTTCAACAAAAGATTTGTCCAGGGGGCTTTGCGATGCCCTGTCACATGCCTAGGGTAGAGTGGACTCCATGCAGTTCCTGTAGATTGAGGGATTACAGAATAATCTGGAGAATTGGTACCCTAGAGAAAGGGATGCAAGCCAAGCAAAACCATATACTCCGGACTCTGACTTTTACCTGTTTTTTGCTAGACTGTTTTTTCAGAATGACTTGTAACAATCCTGTATTAAATATTATAATTTATCACAACCCTATGAAAAGATTTAAGGTTTTGTTCTGAAAGGTATTTTGAAGCAGGGATGGGCCTAGCAATTACAGGGTCCTACACTTTAATGTCTACAGTTGCCTTCTAAGTAGATGGCTGGCAGCTCATGACATCAACAGTGGCTACTCTGGCCACATTTGGCATTGCCATAGATAATGACCCTAAAAATTAAATAGTAAGGCAAGGCCCATTGATGCTCCCCTGTGCAGATGAGGAAGCAGACAGCACTTTGCCAAGCATTCAATGCTCTGCCCCCAGCCCCTCACATACTTTTTATGAGACGTGTGTGGGCCTATTTATGAGACAAAGGAGGCAGAGTACCATACGCATCTCCATAGTTAATTAGCTGCTGGCAAGCCAAAGGAGTCAGTGAGCAAATTCACTTCGCTTTCCGTGCTCCCAAAGTTCCCAATCTGAATGTATCTTCTGACACTGATTTCACTGTGCCTGGAACTATTAGGTGGTCAAATATGTCTTTCCTTTTCAAGGGGTCATTGTGACTGGCACCTGGTATCTGTGAATGACTCCTTCTTAGGGAACACATAGCAGGAATGCAATAACTGTAAGCGACAGAGAATTGACACTGATCCGGGTTCCCGATTAAGGCTTCTATGGAGGACAGACACCTCTGTTAGGATTTCAGCTCAAGGGCTGGGCTTTTCCGTCTCTGCTCCTGAACCTGAACTTGCGAGATACTATAGAACCAACATTCTTTGCCATTCAGGGATAATGTGTTCTTAAAACTGACCCATTACAGCCATCCTCATGGCACAATGCAATCTGCCGTAGTTGCGCCATGGGAACCCTGCCTCCAGGTACTGACAGTCTACGGAGTGTTTGTATTGCCTGGGCGGAGACAATACTTTAGCAGGTATCTCTATAGAGACACTGAGCCCAGCTCCTTCCAACAAGAAAAGGTCATCTCAAAGATGTGTCCTGCTTCATGAAGCTATTGCCTTTTGGATCGGGGACTGGAGAGCCTTTGAAGGGAAGGTAGTTTGTAAGCCCTGGTTTCAATTTGTGAGACGGCTTGAGATCTTAGGAAGAAACGTCAAAGAATGGGATGAGCCCTCCTGGCCTGGTCTTCCAGAAACGCTTCAGGGAACTTCCCTCTGGAGGGGGCTCAGAAGCCCTGGCTGCTCTGGGAAGCTGCTTTCTTAGTGAGAAATTTGGGGAAGAATGTATTAAATTTCCACCTCTATTAAAGAAGCAGATCATAGTGATGGCCACACCATCATCAATCCCAGTTCTGGAGAGGATGAGACTGGTGGGTCCCTTGGACTCCCTGACCAGCCAACCTAGACAGTAAGAGACCCTGTCTGGAAAAGAACATAAATGTCACCAGAAGAATGACATCTGAGGTTGGCCTCTACACACACACACACAGGCATACACGTAGACATGCAGACATACAAACACACACACACAGGCATACACATACACACAGGCATACACGTAGACATGCAGACACAGACACACACACAGGCATACATGTAGACATACGCACACACACACACGTACACACACACACACTGACAACTTCTGACTGCAGCCTTCCTTGCCTAACTTTCTCTAACCACAGACTTGCCTTTTGTCTTGATACTTCATACCCCTTCCTCTGTTCCTGAACTAGTCAGTTGTCTTCTCGTCATCGGGTCTTTGCACTCACCCATACACATCCGAGATGCCCTTTCTCCTGTTCCATTCTATCAAGGTAGGGTCAGCTAATATTTTTCTTCCTCCAAGATGTCATTATCCCATAGTTTCTTCCTCCTCATTATTCTTTTTAAGGTCTTTGTTACGCTTACCACTTTTATAGCTGTTTTTCTCTACAGGTATGATATTATTGGACTTCAGCAGGATATAACTTTGTTAAGAAAGGGTCCTCACAGCTTTTATGCGTTTGCTTTCTAAGTAACATCCTGTGCTCATCATCCCCAGGGCTCGGTTAGGATACCATCCTCTGCCCGTGGCTGTGGAGAGATGACGGCTGTTTCACAGACAGACAACGTTAGAACCTGACTACATTTGGAGTTTTGAAACCTCTTTCGTGTGGCGGCGCCCCACATGCTATGATCTTCCAAAACTATTTCTGCTGAGCCTGAAATTTATGTGCTTGGTATTTGGTGGCATTTATGGGAATTCCTTTTGGAGTTTTACCAGCTATAGAATAATGCTGCCTCTGTGTGTCAAGCTAAATCAGAGCCTTTTAGAATTCCTAAGACTGCTCAGATGCATTGGGCATTCTGTTCTCCAATTTTTGTTTCTCAAATACTACTTCTACCAGGCCTCACTGTGATTTCTGTCTGAAATAGAAGAAAGGTGAAGGGGACAGCATGCCTCACATGTTATTATGTCACTCTCCCATCAACATGTCAGTGCTCCGGTACAGTGACTCAAAGGCACCATGACAAGCACCTGCTGTGACCGTCATCACTAATGCCATGCTTTCTGTAGGTAGGCTGGAAAGACCATAGAAGAGGCTGCCTATTAACCATGGCCGCTGAGCATTAATGGTTTAGTAACCAGCTACCTGCTCCTTAGACAAGACATCTGTGAAGCACGTTCTTCACTGCAGTCCCGAGTACTGGTTGTCCAAAAATTTAAATCAGCTCCTTCATGCAACTTGAGTTCGTTTCTATTTCAGCCTAGCTTCCTGTCTCTCCTGCTTATACTTCTTATATATTCACCTTCCAAATAAAACTGCTTACATTAAATCCTTATCTTGAGATTTGCTTTTGGTACCATCTAATCTAAGATAGCATTCTACAATTAAACAGGCAAAATAAACTTAGATGTGTTACAGTCATTCCCCCGCTCACCCCCCCAACCGCCAAACCCCCCCTTCTATGACCTTCGACTTCTCTAATGGGCTAACGTGTATTGTGGAATTCCAAGGCAGGGCTTGTGGCAGCATTCCCTTTAACTGTGGAATCTGAAGGAATATTACCCTCTCTAAACGAAGCATGTGTAGCCGGTGTACCTTAGAACAACACACACTTGAGCAATCATTTATCCCAGTCAAGGAAGTTCAGAAGTATGCATCTTGAATCCTAGAAGTAAGGAGGCTGAAGCAAGAGGATCACGAGTTCAAGGCCAATACTGAGACATTATCACAGCAGCAACAAAAGCAATAGCAATCGTAATAAGCACTTATTCCGCTCCTGCACACAGTCTTTCTTTGGTAGCAGTCCCCTGAGCTTGGAGTTCTGTGTTTTGGCAATTCGAAGGCAGGAGCAACCCTCCTACAGCAGTCTGTAAATTCGCTTGGCAAAAGTGGCCTTGGGTAGACTTGGTAGATCTGGGTAGACTAAAGCTTCCGGTCTAAAAGCAACAAGATGGAAGAATCTTCCAGAGTCGCCCCTTTTTCCAAGCAAGTTTCGGGCTGTAGTTGAACAGCTAATCTCGTCCCGTGTGTTCATCTTGTTCAACACCACAGGATTAGAAATGAGCTGATAGGAGCTGGTATATCAATGGTTTAAAGGTTGAGGATTGTATGGTACTCACAAGCCAGCCCTTCACACCACTGAATGTGAGACAGATAGTTGCAGGGTCTGGTGGAGCCTCAGCCCAGGACAGGAAGTCTAATGCAGAACTGAGCTGTGAAAATAACCAATCTCCACTCTGACTGTGGAGTGTCCTTTGTCAGGAGAGCTTGTGTCTGGAGCACTAGTCTTGAAGCAAGGACATTTAAGGGGAGATGTGAAGAGTGAGGTGGGGTGACTGTTGGCAGGGAGCCTCGAGCCTGAGAGGAGGAAGAAACAAGACTTCAGGGGACCAGTTTCCAATGTCTGGAGATGACAATGACACATTGGTGTAGATAGATGAGCGTGGGCCACATCGAGTTCCTGTACTTGCGTTCTGAACTCAGCTTGCCGCTTGCCTCTGCTCTGTAAATGGGGGAGGGGCAGCAGCAGCTGCATGGGCTATGTGAGGGGTGACTTGAAATTAACATTTGTAAAGGACTCAACGACCATCCTGCTATGAAGCTCACCTGCCACTTTCTTCAGGGACTACCAAGACTCAAAGTTGGGTCTTTCTGGGGGGTCCTTCCCGATTACCAGTGCTGATGTATGTTCCAGGTTGACTCTGTCGACTGTCTCTCATAAGATTCTGTGAATTAAGAGGTCCCAGTGCAAAATGATTTTGAAAATATCTAGAAATTAAACATGCAAGAAAAGTGGTTATAATGTTTTAGAAAGAAAATGCATTCTTTGGACTTTTAATTATAATTATTATGATTTTATTTTTTGAAATAGGTAGAACAGAATAGATTTTTTTTAAAAATCAAGATGGTCATGTGGGTGACTTAATGTCATATTTATAACTCTCCCTCCCAGAATGTGAAAAACCTCCTAAAGTCCTAGGTGTTCCTCCTGGCCCAATACTTAGGAATTACTCATTTCCCTGGTTCTGGAAAAGAAAATCATGTGTAGGACTCACCTCCTACCAGGAATTGACTTAAAAGACTATGAATCAAACTAGAGAAAGAGTCCAGCCAGTGTTGACACTCCTCTTTAAAGAGGAAGGGGTACTTCCTGCTTTTAATGGAACTCAATATGAAGTCTAGGAGTGGTCCACTTCCGGTCCTGGCAAGCATCCCACTGTTCAGAGCATCAGTAGACCCATTGGTTAGCAGCAGCTGCATGTGTGTATGCGCATTCAAGTGACTCACATGCAGGGGCACTCATGCTCATGTAAACACCACACACACACACACACACACACACACACACACACACAAGGCAGCTACAGCTACATTAGCTTCATTTCTTTACTTTGGCTCAAAGGCTTAAGGCATTTTCTGGAGTACATTAGATCCAGAACTGGGCTTGGGTAACACCTTGGAATTATTAGAGAAATCATTTTGACCTAGAGAGAAAGCATATGCACTAAGGTCCGTATTCCCCCTTTGCAAGGTGGTAGCCACAAACATACCACCAGGCTATGGGTTCAAGCCCACTAAAAGTATGAAGAACAAAGGGCTAGTTACATGAGTCCTACAGGGTTTGAACGTTCATCTTTAAGCATTCATTCTCTACCCTACCTCCACCACCTGTGGGGTGTGTGTGTGTGTGTGTGTGTGTGTGTGTGTGTGTGTGTGTGTGTGTGTGTGTGTGTGTAGATATGCCACAAAATAGAGAGGGAGATCAGAGGACAGCAGATATGGGTTGTCACCTTTTACCTTGTTTGAGATAGTGTCATTGCCATTGCCTAGGCTAGCCTAGCTAATCCACAGGCTTTGGGGAATTCTCTCATTTAGGCTCCCATCTCACTTGAGTGTTCTGGGATTGCAGACATGTTGCTATGCCCAGAATTACATGGATTCTGGGGATCCGACTCAGTTCTGTGTGTTTACATGGCAAGTGCTGCACCCACTAAGCAGCCTCCTGAGCCCTGATCTCTCGTCTCTTCGGTTTTTGTTTTTGTTTTTCTATTCAGATACACCCTCAGCTCACAGACTGACAAATTCCATGAGCTGGAAAGAGTTTGGTGAAAAAACACCTGCTGTGGTATTGAGTCAGAACATTGATGTTGCATGAGGAACTTTTATGTGGATTAGGATGTTCTGACCAGAAAGAGAGAGACAGACAGAGAGAGAAAAAAAATTGTCTCTTGCCAAATTCCCTCCAATCTCTCTCCTCTAAAAACCTGAAGCTTAGATTGCCCAGCCTTTGCCTTCCTGTAGCATCCTGAAGCATCTCAGGGGACAATCATTTATTACAGGTCTACTATGCTTCACATATTGCACAGACATGCTCAGAGGAGGGAGAAATCAGCCACTTCTCCAGCAGGCAAACTCTCCGCAAATATTTCTGAGGTAAATCAGGATTCATTTGAAGCTTCAGATGGAGGATGTGGGCTCCAGATGGCACTTGTGTGAGTATGAACTTTTAAGTAAAACATGACTGACCTTGGAGTGTAAGGAGCACGCTTTTGCAAATTATTAGACCATCTGTCACTTGAGGACATTTGAATAATGCCTTCCATAGGAATTTGGAAGAAATTATATGCCTGTTTGTGAAGGTCTCCTTTCTGAAAAGATATGCTCATGAGGCATTTCATTGATTTCAGAGGGCGGACCCCCAGGGTATCTAAAAGGTACGCTGAAACCTTTAGGACCTCCTGATTTCCTTCAGCAGCCATGATCAATCAGTGCATTAAAACAATAAATAAATAGAATATTTCCATATGTTGGTGCAGAAGGGTATTTCCAATGGTAGGCTCAGTTCCTGGAACTCTGATGTTCCCTGACTCGCTGGTGTTCTACTTGGAAGGATCTGAGGCCCTCTTGAGAGAGAGATGAAGTTCTGAGGACTTCAAAATCAGCAGTCATGTTTCTTAAGGCCTGGACTTATACTCAAAAGCATCATCTTTTCTGTGTTCTGTCTGTGATAACCCTGTCTTCATTCCCTTCCTAATGACTCTTGGGCACATCTCATTCAGCCAGGCAGGTGTCACTTGGTTCTCTAGATGGCAGTCCCACTGTGATCCTGCGAGCATGGAGCTATCTCTCTGGGCTGTGAGGACCGGCAGGGATGGTGTTAATCACCTCTGTACCTCACCAACACAGGATGGAGCCTGAAGCAGCTGTGAGGGAATGAACTAGAAAACGGAGATTGGCCTAAGACACTAATGCTGTTCTCATTCGTGGGTTGTGTAACACACACACACACACACACACACACACACACACTCATGCACACGTGCAAACATAATACTCAAAGAAGAGCAATGAGATACACTTAATGGTTACCTAAAAATGTTTTGAAATAAAATCCAAACATCACCTGGCACAGTTCTTAAATGTCTGTACTAGGAAGTGGTACAGTAATATTAGTGTAGGTGTATTATGAGATTATATTTTATGAATCTTTTTCAGTTATTTATTTATTTATTATTATGGGTGGGGGCATATACATTCCTCAACATAAATGTGGAGGTCAGGGGATGCTTTTATTTTTCTTTCTTTCTTTTATTCTTTATTTTTTGGGGGGAGACACAAGGTTTCTCTCTGTAGTTTTGGTGCCTGTCCTGCTAGCTCTTGTAGACATGACTGGTCTCAAACTCACAAAGATATACCTGTCTCTGCCACCCAAGTGCTGGGACTAAAAGTGTGTGCCACCACCTCGCAGCCAGGGGACACTTTTCAATTACACTTTCTCTTTCCAAGGACCAAACTAAGGTTGTCCGGCTTCAAGGCTCTTTTACGCACTGAGTCATCTTGCCAGGCCCTTATGTAAAATTTTTATGAACAGCTAATGTAGTAGTCCAACATGTAGTTTTTATGGGTCAGAGAAGCTGGGTTGGATCATGTGACCTTATACAAATAACTTGTGCTGTCTCCAAATTCCACCATCATCGCTGTAAACTGGGGGATATCTTTATCGCATGAACTTATTATATTGGTTAAATCAGTGTAAGTGAACTTGCTCACCTTAGCACATGGCACAGAGTCAGTGCTCAGTAAATATTAGCTATTTTCATTATCAAGCAACAATCTGCAGTGGCATTTGGGAGCCAAATAGGTTTTAAATGAAAATACATAGCAAACCTTCTCACTGGTGTTCCTTGTGTTCTATAGTATGCTGGGTGCAGGATGCTGAAGAAAGGATGATGGATGGTCCTCTCTTGAAGTCTCAAAATACATCACAGAAAACCAAAACAGAAGCAAGTCATTCAAACATGGTATCTATGTATTACTTCTAGAGTCATAAACAAGGTGCTGTTACAGACATGGCAAACAGATCGTTTCCTAATCAAGGCTGAGACTGGATGCTGTGGAATGCTGTTAAGAGGAGACCTGTGATCAATTAATAATTTTTGTTGGATATAAAAGTCAGGAAACTTAAGGGTTCTAGTATCATGCACAGATCTATCGAGAAACAGTGCAGGAGAGACAACCAAAAAGAAGAGACGTTTCCATTCTATGACAGTTCATATTCTCGGGGCGAATACGGAATGGTAAAGGGATAAAGTAAGGCTTGATAAAGTTAATTTGATCAGTGATTCATCATGGATTGGACAGCCACTAGCAGTGGCTCAGAAGTTTCTAGAAGGGAATGTAAACTGAGTATTTTGCAGGACAAGCACAGAAGTAAAACAGAAAATCTTTGGTTAATGTTATATAGTTGTTGCAATTGTCCTACCTCATTAGAAAGGCCCTAGTTATATAATGATGAGTTTGTTTGTTGCTTCTGATTCATTGAGTCTAAGTTCTGTTTATGCTTTTCTTATAATATAAGCATTTATAAGAAACCAATCAAGTTAAGTTTTACTTATTCTTGCATAAGTAATCAAGGTTGTGGCCAAGAGTGTAGCTCCATGGTAGAGCTCGTGCTTAGCATGTTCAAAGCCCTGGGTCCAACCCGACGAAAACAACAATAGAGCCAACAACAAAATTAAGCAAGTTTGAGCCTAGCATGCATTTTCCACCTAGAGAGTCTCCAGACCTTGTTTACATTTGAATTTTCTTTAATAGAGATCATATCAAAAGCGTCGCTGGGTCTGTTTTATTGCTTATTTGCTTGCTTGAGCCAGCTAGCTAGAGCTAGGTAGGCCCTGGTATGCTGCCCATACTCATCTTGAACTCACGGGGCTCAAGAAAATTCTCCTGCCCCTCCTGCCTCCTGAATAACTGGAGATACAGGAGTGTGCCACCATGCATCTGTGGGTTTGAACTGGCACTTGTTGCCTTTGTTTTGTACAAGTTACTAAGTATTTCTGAAACTCCTTGGTCACCAAGGTAACATGAAGATGCTTATTGTGTGGACTACATGCTTGGCAACGGGCTTGGCTCTCAAAGATGCTTAACAATTGATATTAATCGTTGCCACAGTAATCAAGGACTTCCTAAACCACCTTGCAATCATGATGTTGCCACCTTATTTTCTGCTCACTCAAATCAAAGACTCAGCCCCATCTGATATTAAACTGATAAGAACAGATAATACACTTTATTTTAGCAAAAATGCCAAGAAGTGACTGCACTCCATTTGAAATTCAGGAAAATAGCTCCATTTTTTTTTCTCATCAAAACCACAGCTCCCTCTTTCATCATTGTTCTCAGTTGCCCCCTAGAAATTGAAGACTTTATTGCTGAAGACACCACCATGTTGGCTGGAGGACTTATAGTACCAAAAGGAGCCATATAAGCTGCCAAGGGAGAAATGTCTTACCCAGCTGTGACACCTACAAATCCTAATGACCAGCTATTCTGAAAGGTGAGTTAGCAGCACTTATGACCTAGGGTAACAAAAGCTATCTAATTGGATGTAAGGACTGCTCAGTAGGATGGAATTCATGCCTTGTGCTGAAACCTTGCCACCACCCTTGACTGGTGACACTATGAACTCTAGAGGAGAACCACAGCTGCCACTTCCTAAACCACTATGATTTATAATTCCATTCTACTTACACCCAGAGATTAGCGTAGCATCAAAGAAGCAGGCAGAAATCATTACAGGAAGACATGACCAGAGAACTAACTATGGGGTACCCAACTCCATTTGATCTATCCTCAACAGAATCTCTGCACTGAAGTCTCATAGAACTGCTCTGAAGAGCAAGCAGAAGGACTGGTTGTAGGAGCCAGGAGACCAGGTCATGTAGAAGACAGGGAAGCTGCACCCAGGAAATTTCAGCCTAAATAAGACCAGAACAATGATGACACCAATCGATAAACAGACACAGATGAGAAAAATCTCATAAAACCCTACCTTTGAGTGGGTGCTGAGTGTAGGAGAGAGTCTTCTGCAAAGAAGAACCCCCTGGTAGATTATCTAATTTCAAGTGGTCAACCCTAGTCACATCCATATGAGAATTATCAAATGGGCTCATCATGTTATATTTCTGAATACGTATGTAAATATATATACATGTGTATGATGTGAAAATTAAAGAATATGAGGTTATTGGATTTAAGAAGGAATGGAGGAGGCATGAGACGACCTATAAGGAGGAGAAGGAGAAGGGAAATTGTATAAATATGCTATTTAGACATGAAATTCTCAAAAAATTAATTAATTAAAAAATAATTTGTTCCTAAAGAGACCTAGAGAGAGAATTGAGAAAACATACCTGCTTTCTAGTACAAAGGTCAGTGGCACAAACAGTTCTCATTTTCAATGACTCTCTTTTAAAAAAAAGAAAATGCAGCTGGGCGGTGGTGGCACACGCCTTTAATCCCAGCACTCGGGAGGCAGAGGCAGGCGGATCTCTGTGAGTTCAAGGCCAGCCTGGTCTACAAGAGCTAGTTCCAGGATAGGCTCCAAAGCTACAGAGAAGCCCTGTCTCAAAAAACCAAAAAAAAAAAAAAAAAGAAGAAGAAGAAGAAGAAATAAAAAAGAAAATGCATCTTGTCTTTTTTCTAAGCAAGCTGTAAAAATCAGAATTGTATTACACATCAGTTCTATAGATCTCAAGCACACACAGTGTTTAATAAGTGATAATGAGGAAAAGAACCCCAAAAAATATGAAGGGTGTTAACATTGTTTCATTCAGGCTGAGAGTCAGGAAAAGCCAAACTTCAAACCTGTAATACTACCTTGTTGCTAACAAGCTTTCGGTCATATGACCATTCATCTTAATATGATAGGCAAGAGAATCAACTCGTGTATTTGGCATGCATATCAATCTGTTAGAAATAATTCATTTTCTGTGTCATGCAGATAGCCTTGTGTTACATAGCTGTACAAATGGCTCCCAACTTAGCATGGCCTGACTAACTCCTTTCAGCTTTGTGATGGAGTCAAAACTACACTCACTCAGTAAGAGCCTCACTTTGAATGACTCATTTTGATCACTTCCAGGACTGTAGTTCTTTTCTGTGATTTTGGGCACTGATGGTGAGTCACAGCTCCCAGGCAGCCACATGACATAACTGAGACTTTTGGATATCGTGGTTTTTGTGTCCCATAATTTCTGAAAGATGCCCATCTGCAAATATATATATATATACATATACATATGTATATATATATATGCAATATTTTATTATAAAGTGGGTTTTGTGTTAGGTGATGTTGGCAAATGTAAGTAGCCAGGACACAGCTTAAATAGGTACACTAGACTAGACTTTAAATAGGTATACTAGACTAATCAATGATGTTCAGTAATTTAGAAGTAGCAAATGCATTTTTACCATATGGAATGTTAAGCTTCTGATGGGCTTACTGGAGGTTGCAATCCCACTGTCAATCAGGAGTATCTGTATATAGACCCTGAGTCCACACCACATGCTTGATTCTAGCATGGTTTGAGATAGTTAAATCTTGAACACTTGAGCATAATTCTTTAACATACTTTGTTTTCTGAAAGTTATAGATGATGGCTATGGAGATAGGTCAGTCTGGCAAGTGTTTGCCACTCAAGCCTGAGGACCAGGGTTCAGTCCCCACCCAGATGTGGTGATCCATGGTGCTTATAAACCTGTTATTAAGGAAGTAGAAACAAGCAGATCCTTGGGGCTCCCTGACAAAGAAACTCTCGTGTTCAGTAAGTTCTAGGCCAATGAGAGACCCCATCTCAACAAGCCAGGCGGTGACTCCTCAAGGAGCACCTAAGTCTGTCCTCTGCCCTCCACATGTATATGCATACACATATTCACCTGTGTACCCCCCAACGCACACACACATACACATGCACACATCACAATCATAGACCATGAAGTCAGGGTTACATTAAATTCAAAGACTCAAAACTCAGTGCCTCTGATTCCAAATTCCATGGCCCATGCTGTACACTCCAAAAGAAAGAAGTGTAGTTTTAACATTTATAAAATCAAAAATTCTTAAAGTTTGTTTTAAGGCCTTAACAATGTGTCTATCTCTTGCTATACTTGTTCTGTTTATTCCGATTTTCATATCTAGTGTTTGATTGATTCAGAGCACACCTAGTAGGACTTACAAATTCTGAACCTGTTAGTGCCTTTAGTGTCTAGCAAAATGCTGACACATAGTCACCTTGTAAGTCATGGCTATAAAAATGAATAATCAACTGATTGAAATCATTCAGTGCAGCACATCCGACTACGCAAATATCCACTTTATCAGTGCCAGTAATTCTTACATTTAGATGCTTTTAACCATTAAATTATTTCACAACCACCTTGGGAATTTAGTTCATCTTTATCAGGACATTATCAGCTCTATGGTTGTGAAATACTGTGTCCTAAGTTATGACTGGCACTGCAATAATTTAGATGTGGATATCATTTCCTTTTTGTAAAGTAGACAATAGAAACTTAATTAGGAAGGTAGTTTACCCACTGCCAATAGACATATTTTTTCTCTGTAATACAAGCTTCATCACTTAATTTCAAAACTTTTGTCTGCCATAAAAGGAAACTTGGGGCCATTATGTGATCCTTAGAGATTCTACACAAATACAATCATCAATTGCCTTCCTAAGTTATAATATCAAAAAGTCAACTGAAAATACACAAAGGACTTACATCTTGCTACGAGATATCTTTCCATTCATGTTCATTGCTTCTCTATTCATAGTAGCTGGAAATTGGAAACAGACTAGATTTCTATTAAATGATGAATGGATAATGAAAATGTGGTACATTTACACATTAGAATATTATTTAATGGTTAAGAAAACTGAAATTACAAAATTCCCAGGTAAATGGGTGGAGCTAGAAATAATCGTCCTGAATGAGGTGACCCAGAAAAACAAATGTTTCATGTTTTCTCTCACATGTGGATTGTAGTTTTTGTACTTTTTATATTCCATTCAGAACACCCACAGTATTTAGCTACAAAGGGACCACAGGGGAAAGGAGGGTCTCCCAAGGAAAAGGAACTAGAATATAGTGTTATAAAGGGAAAGGGAAGAAATTAGAATAAGAGAATGAAATGGGGTGGGGATGGGAGGGCAGGGTAGAGGAGGGAATGTGGGGAGGGATAATCAACACTAACAGCCTTTTTAAAAATACATATGGGGAACTATTACTGTAGAAGCTCCCTAAACTACATAACACATATAAAAGGAGTTTAAATTGAATTACCATAAAATGACAAGATAATAAATACCCCAACTAGATACCATATGCTACCAATTAAAACCCCTGGTTCCAAGAATGGGTTACATCTTTTTGACTCATTGGCCAATGAGATTCTAACGACACTCCCCCCACCCTCAAATATCACAGGCTGTTGCCAGTGCTATTAGTTACCATCCCAAACTTGACAACAAGACCCTGTTGCTAAAGGCAGCACATACTTATGGCAGAGAACATGGAGAAATCTAGTTGGTACTCAACTGGAAGGTTCACCCCTAGTATTTATAGTTCTGGAATAGTACTCATAGTTCATGCCACCAAAGGAGATGAGTAATCATCAGTGTCATCCAGCTACAAATCCTGGGACCTACAACAACAACCTGCCTATAAGATAGGCCCACTAGTGCAATAGTAGCATGAATGTATGGGAGTAACCAACCACTTTTTGAAAATCAGATTTCAGGCCCATTCTGTGAGATAGAAGCTACAGATGACAGTGTCAATGAAGCCAAAACCCTAAGGTTATGTAGGTCAGATGCCCTAGGGAAAAATCTACTACTTGTATTCTGGTAAATGAACATAGCAACAAAAAGAAAGACTCCTAATGACATATTGCTACACCTACAGATCAGTGTATCACACAACTCTCATCAGAGATGCTTCTGCAGTAGACAGTAATTAAACTTGTAAAATGTGCAGAGAATAAGAGACTTTAGAATGTTCAGTCCTAAGTGGGATGTCTGTGTCACACCCCTCTACTCAAGGTTCAAGCATCTTTGCAAAAGTAGGGGCAGAAAGATAGCAAGTCTGAAGAGTTAGATGATTTCAAGGAAACAGTGTTTTACACGCACAACAACACAGATACACACATGAATTCATGGTGCTTGTGACAACATGCACAAGACCTGTGTAGGTTCAAGCTAGACAAAGTCCCAGCATGGAGGAAGGGAAGTGAGCAGGAAGTCCTATCCCTAATCAAGGAGCTATAGGAACTGATAGCTGCTGGGAGAGGGGAAAGCAGTTTTCTTCAATGGAGTGAGCTCAGGAGCAGTGGGCTAACTCAAAATGCACTCTGTTTTCTTTCCTTCTCTTTTGGGAGAGAGAGAGAGAGAGAGAGAGAGAGAGAGAGAGAGAGAGAGAGAGAATAGTCTGTTAGGGAAGCAGGAAGACAGGAGAGGTTCAGGAGGCGTTGGGAGAGGGGAATGAATATGATCAAAATAATTTGCATGAAATCCTCAAAGGATAAAAGAAAATATTAAAGAAAATCAGCAAATTTACACAACAAAAGAATCTTAGGGTTTTTTTTCTTTTTTAAATTTACTGTTAGTACTTGTGTGTGTGTGTCTGTGTGTGTGTGTATGTATGGTATGTGCATGTTAGTGTAGATACAAACATGCCATGATACATGTGTGGAAATTATGGCACAACTTTCAGGAGTCAGTTATCTCCTTCTACTGTATGGGTTTGGGGACAGAACTTGGTCACAGAGTTTCATGACATTTGCCAGCTTTTACTGGCTGAGCTGACTCATTGGTGCTAGACAAAGTGTTTTTGTATAGAGCTCACTGCACCTCCTCAGTTCTTTCACGTAATTAGAAAGCATAGAGACAATATACACTACCTAATTAGACACATACATGACCAAGTCTACAATGTGAATTGATAGGCATTTAAATCTTAAATCTCTTTCTCTCACACACACAAACACACACACACAAACACATGTACACATGCATGTATATGTCTGTACATAAATCTGCTTAAATGTTAACACGCACTGTGTACAAGCATTCTTACATGCACACAAGCATACACATGCACTACGCACACACACACACAGTCATTTTCCTTATCTCATTTTTACTTCAGGACAAACAGTGAAATCATTCTATACCTACTGTTAATGTGAAAAGTGGTTCTTTTCCATTCAAAGACTATGATTATAATGGGTATATGGCATAGTTTGGAAATTAATCCTATCTGGTTTCTATCTATACTATTTGCAAATAACCAGGTGTCACAGAGATTATAATGCAATGCTCTGAAAAGCCCCTCTGTGGAATGTGACCCCAGCTAAGATAGAGTAAGCATGCTCCACCTGGTTTCCCCCACTGAATGTAACTGTAAACCTCAGACAGAGGACAGGCAGCATGCATAAGAAACACCATGCCATGTATGATCAAGACATGAAGTTTCCTGGGTCCACTAATCTGGGCCCCAGAGCAAACAAGTCCTGAACTAGTGTATGAGGCACAGAGGGAGCCAGCCCAGCAGAATCTGCCCCACTAGTCTGAGTTACAAGGAGAGCTCTAAGAGACAAAGAAAATAACGGAATGTGTTATGAGTTCCTTTTCTTCCTTTCCCATTATGGTCCAGAAGCTATAATTCTAGGCAGTGGCAAGCACCTTAGAGTCATGCAGAAGGAAGAGAATGTGCTGGCTGAACACTGCAAGTGGGCTCCGGAGAGACAAGAAAGGGAAGTCCAGGGACTTTCTTTTTATTCCTCTGTCCATTTCCTGGTTGCCTGGCAGCAGTTGCACTTGTGAGAACAGGGAAGACTGAAGTCTTTGTTTCCTAGTGAAAGGACCAGGACAGTGTAGCATTCCCTGTCAATCAACGAACATCCAGTAGAGATAATGCATTTTATGCAGTCCACGTATCTAAGCTATTCCAACAGCAAAAGTATTAGTTGATGTATCAGTTTACACACACATATATAGTGCATTTAATTTTGTGTGGATGTAATACACACATATATACTTTTATGTGCATATGTATGCATTGTGTATATATGTATGTATGTATGTATGTGTGTGTGTCTGTGTGTGTACTAAGGCCTCTGATACTCTAGTTCTACATGACATTTGAGCATACAAAATGTGACAAGTTAAAATTGAGATGTGCTCTTGGGATAAAATTCATATTAGATTTCAAAATGCATTTTGAAATGGATTCTTCATAGTCAGTACCACTGATTACTCTTTTCTTAGTCAAATCACTACAAGATGTACAATGAGTTCTAATCACATTGCGATATCGTGCTGCTACAGGAGTCACTATTTCACTATAAGACCTTTGGGGAGATGCTGATGCAGGCTAGGGCCTGGGGGAACAGTGCCACTGAGTGTCACTGATCCTTGAGGGCAGGGGTACAGTTGGAAGTGGAGGGGGGCTGCTTTCCCATTGAGCAAGTAGGAGCTGACATGGGAAACCCTAGAACAGTGGTTCTTAACCTGTGGGTCGAGACATACACACAGGGTTGTGTATCAGATATCCTACATATCAAATATTTAGCTTGTGATTCATAACAGTAGAAAAATTACAGTATGAACCACCACAACATGAAGACCACAGCAATAGGAAGGCTGAGAACCACTGACCTAAAGGGAGGAAAGATGTGTAGATTCCTAAGACCTCTGGTGCAAGGCTGCCCATGTTTGCTCTTACCAATAAACTTAGAAAGGTTGGGAGGTTCCCATGGGGCTGACTTTGCTGTCAAGAGATCTTGCTCTTCAAAGCCAGGAGCCAACTAACAAAGAAAGTCTGCAGGGCTAGTAGGTGACACCCCCCCCCCAGGCTAAGGAATTCATTAGCATAACACAAACCTGGTAGATAAAAATCTGGTCTAGAAGCTGTCAGAACCCAATTTACCGACATTTTTTTTTTCTCTAGGAAACAGTCTTGCTGGAGGAAGAGCTGTTTTAGGTGACTGTCTCCCCATCCCCAATTTTGCTGAACTGAGTGTTAAAAAGAATAACCCTGGCTTGTATTTATTTAACAGCTTATAATGTTTCTGGGACTGTACTGGCGGCTCTCTCACTTATACTCTGGAAGAACACAGGTCTGTAGATATGAGTAATTTTCTTTTCTAATAAGGGGAGAAAAGCTCAGAGCAATATGCATAGTCAATCAACTGCACAGCCATAGGGTCTGATTGGAGGATGGTAGGCTGGCTTCTAAAAAGCTGCCCCACTGTAACCTCAGCAGTGGGCTGGTTTCTCAACTACTGCAGCCTTCAGCATCCTCAGCAGCCCCAAAAGGGCTCACAGAAACAAGGATGCCCGCTGTTTCCAGCCTGCCAGAATTAAGGACCTGTGTTGCCACTGAGATCTGTAAGCTTATGTCACATCCCAGGGTGTACTTTGAGTCGGGTATGTTACTTCAGAAAGGTGAGCAAGGAGACCTGCTCCTGCCCATCTTTGGGTGAATGGAATCTTGTTCTAGCACTATGGAAGTTTCTTTTGCCCAGGACAATGGCCAAATTTTGTTAAATCACAATTAAGATGCACGGAGACCCACCCTGAGGAATGAGCGCTATGCCCACATACTCCCAGCCTCTGCTCAGTCTCCATGGCTTTGAGAGTCTGGAACTGGTCTATTTACCAGTTGGAGGAGTACAAGGCACAAAACAGCCACCCAACGCTGACTGTTTTAAACAGATGCTAATTTTCATCTCCACCTGACTCTACCTCCATGCCATAGCAAATACAAAAATATATCTGCTTCTTGAATCAAGTTCCTAGGAAGTAAAACAATAAATGAAGCTCGGAAGCAGAGTAGGAAGGAGGCATCACCACTAAGTGTGTCTAAGGAGGAAAGGGGAGTGGTGAGGCACAGCCTGAAATCATTAGGAGCCAAGGAAACCAAAGTGTGGGAACAGCCTGCAGACGTGAGGGTGCTCCAGAGGCTTCCTGAAGGACTCGCAGGAGAACTATTGAACTCTGTTTTCCAAACCGTAGGTCATGATCTTCGGGTCAGGAAATCAGTTTCATGAATCATGACCAGAAATATTTTTTATCATAAAACTCAATCAAATAGAATGTAGAATACCATATATATTACTGTTTCACAGAATAAAGCTTATTTCTCTATGAAGCTGTAATCCGAGAGTTGAAAATACATTGCTCTGGGCTCTGATTCCCAAGAGGTTGCTACTCCCTAAATTCAGCACACCCTGAATCTTTCCCAATGCTAGTAACGGGAGCTGGAGTACAATACTCTCATCCCAAAAGGCACCTTTCGCCTTTCTCCTGTCTCTTCTTACAGAGAACAAACCTTAGCAGAGTATTTTGTCAATGAAGATAAGAGCTAATACTTACACACATGATCCATATTCAGTCTTCCTCTCACTGCCTTTTAAACTGATAGCTGCCGCTACAAGGCAATGTGTCCCCTCTGCACCCATGTGAAGAATATGGGTCAGGCTTGATGACACAATTGATAGTCACTTTCTTGAAAGTTGGTTAGGATGAGATTTGAACCGTCTCCTGCTTGGGCACGTGAGTGTGGTGTGTATGTGTGTGGGGTATGTGTGCATGTGGGGGGTGTGGTGTGCATGCGTGAGTATGATGTGTGTGATACATGTGTGTGGTGTGCATGTGTATGGCGGGTGTGGTGTGGGTGTACATGTGTGTGTATGTGCGCTCGTGGAGGCTTACAACAGTTGTTTTCCTTGATTACTTTCACTTTGTTGAGTCATGGTCTCTTGATGAACCCAAACTCACTGTCTCCAGCTACATTAGCTCCAGGCCCCGCTCAGTCTCTGCTTCCTTAGTCCTGGGATTACAGGTGGCCACCACCTCCCTTCTGCTCATGACGCTAGTGAAAACTGCTCAGTTCCGTCAAAATTGTTCCTGGGCCAAGTTTAAAGTGGGGCAGCATGGATATGCAAGTGTTAGTAGCATTGCCAGTCAGACTACACAGCCTGGGTTCTGTCTTTGGATCTCTGTCAACTCCTATTTTAGAAGAATGGAGTTTTGCAGTTCCTGGTTCCAGATCAAGCCTTGCTCTCTTGTCTAGACTCTGCATCAGATCCTCAGCAGGGTGTGGCCACTTTCACAGTTGATCACCCCGCAGCATCCCAGCACCACATCTTACCAGACTCCCTGTACTGGCTTTTCATGTTCTCTCCACAGTCTAGTCTCTTCTGGTTTGCCTCAAATGCAAGCTACATCAACCGCCTGTTCCTGTGTTTCAGTGGTTTCTCTTTGCTGGCACACAGAGACAGTCTTTGCTAGGGTAGCTTCATAGCACTGTGGTCCACCCACCTTCTCCCTCTCAGTTTTCTTCCCCTCCCCCAATGGAATTATATATTTATTCTGTCACTTTTGGCATCATTTCAGCAAAATTACTAATGAGTATCATAAAGGTTTCTTTACACTTTAAAATTAAACTTTTTGGTTGGCAAAGAAATGAATTTCATTATATTAATATTCTTTCTCTCTTGTTTTTATTAGATCTTTGATAATTTCATACAATGTATTTTTATCTTATTCGTCTCCCTCCCCTAGCCCCTCCCAGACCCATCCCTCTTCCCTACCCAGCTGGTTGCCCTCTCTCTTTTTTATAGACTCATCACATTCAATTTGTGCCATCTATATTCTTATTCATGTGGCTGTCCACTGAAGTGTGGGCCTCTTACCAGGTCTACACTGCCAAAGCAAGCTGCCTTTCCTCTCCCTGCTGCTGCTACTCTCAGCCAGGGGCTCAGATTTCTTGGTATTAGAACATTTGCCTCAGTCCTTCCCAGGATCTTGACACAGGCTGTGCTTTCTCCTGGCATTGCTAGTTTTATTGACTGCACTAGAAGAGGTCCCCATCTTTCCAGGCAGGTGACTTACTATGCTATCTCAGGGCACCCTGGGACTTTGCTTCATAGTGTTGTTCTTATTTGGTGTCTGTCTCCCTCACTGGACTATGAGCCCTGGTAGGATGAGCGGAGTGTGTGCGTGCTTTTTGTCCCAGAGTCTAGAACTGTGCTCAGTTCACAGAGGCCGACTTTTCACAGTGAACTTTTTTGACTTCTTTAGAAGCAGGTGTGTGAAAGCCCCAGGTGCTCCCGTTTGTCCTGGAGTCTGGGATCAGTAGGGAATACCCAAAGGCAAATCTCCAAGGGATTAAAGAGCCTGAGGAATAGGGAGAACCTTTGCATATCAACCTTGCAGCCTCAAAGCCCTGGTGTTTATGGTTTCTCCTTTATTTGGTTTGGACACAGGAATCCCTCTATCCCTTTTAGAGTCTGTCATTTCCTTGTTTAGAAATTTAATTAAGTCTGCTCCTAACGTGCTACAAACAGCCAGATAGAGAGAGAGAGAGAGAGAGAGAGAGAGAGAGAGAGAGAGAGAGAGAGAGAGAGAGAAGTGTCTGCTTTATGGCACTGGGGGAAATGTTAGCTGTGCACAGTGCGGTGATGCTGAAGGATTTACTGTGTGTAATTCCACGGCAGATCACATGTGCTGGTAGCCTAATCCCAAATTTCAAGCTGTTCCCTGGGCTTTGTGTTTCCTAAGGGATGTAAGGATAAGCCGTAGCAAAAACAGAAATCAGACTTATCCATAAACAAAGAAAATTATCTTCTTTAGGCCCCTTATTCCAGCAATGGATGGACCACGCTGTGGGAATGCAACAGCCTTGATTGAGCTTCTCTTTTAGAGTCAAGGGCTTTGGCTACCCTGTCTTATTTAACATCTACAACTGTCCTAGGAGGGGCTCTGTTTGACCAGGGAGGAAGCTGCAGTAGAGAGAAGCCAGGCTCCTTCCTGGAGACCACACATGAAGCAACAGGTGGTAAAAGGATTCTGAGCAAGGCAGATGATCTTTCTGTCTCATCCCCCTTGACCACCGTTTTATCTGCCCCCTTTGGTCTTTCATCATTCCTCCCATAAATCTTTTATTTTCAGGAATTTATTGTAGTATGGTCACTGGGGAATCAAAGGATGATAACTTCCAAGGGGCTCGTTCCCTGGAAAAGCTGACCACCCTAGGGAGATGTAGACTCACTAATTTCCTTGCTGACATCTTTTCTCTTTCCTCTCCTTTTCATCTTTTTAAATTAATTAACAAATTCATTTTAGTTTGTTTAAGAAGAATATTACTAAATATTTAGTTTGTTTAAGAAGAATTCATTATGCATCCCAAACTGGCTTTGAATCGAAGGCAACTGTCTTTTCTCAGCCTCCCAGGTGCTGGGATTACAGACATGTGCCCCCATGCCTGGATTCTTACTGACTCTGACTGAGCACTTCTGTGACCAGGCTTGTGATACCGTATTGGGCCTCAGAACTATTGTGCTACCAAGTTTATGGTCTTACCTGACACCTTTTAGAAATGAGAAAATGAAAGTGTAAGGAAAAATAACTTACTGATGGATTCAGGGAGGCACCTAAGAGTTAGTCAACTCTAAGGTCATTTACTCAGGCCAGATGAAAGAGAGCCTCAGGGTCACCTGACTCAGTCACATGTCCCTACACAGTGCTAAACTACAGCGACATGGAGAATGCACAAACAGAGGGACCTTCAGCGCACTGTAAGAGCACTAGGTAGGGTGCACGTGACTTACAGCAGAGGAGCCAGAGAAGGTTTCTTGGAGAATTCTAGTGCTGAGAAAAGGTAAAAGTATAGAGTTTTTGTGGTCACTTTGCTCTTTGCATTACATGAGCTATACACACAATCTGGCAGGGGCTTCCACCCAGTACCAGTTCCTTGGCTTTCCCACTTCACTGTCTTCTTAGAGTGCTAAGGATCAGGTCACAGGCCTTGAACATACTAGAAATGCACTCTCCCACTGAGCTGTCCCAGCCCTTCTCTGGATGTTCTGATGCAATAGGTCAGGGCCAGATTCCGGACACATCTGCATTTATAACATGCTCTCAATGCAGTTCTTGAGTTCCTGTTCACTGTGACGTCACTGAGCCTCAAGTGAATAGAGAAGGTGTAGATTTCTTTCCAACATCGCAGGTTTCCAAGATAAAGTTTCCCAGCACATGCCGTAAACCATTCAGCCTGAAAGAGGATCAACTGTCTTGCTCTTTGGAAAGCTAACTAGTGGAGAATCAAGACTTTCTTGGTGGTCTTGTCTCCATCACAGTGAGTCAACTTAAAGCCATAGACAATGTGTAAATGGGTAGGCTGGTTGTGTTCCAGTAACATTTTGTTTGCAAAGTAGGTGGTATGCCAGATCTGGCCTGTAGATTATAATTTGCTGACCCTTAACTATAAAAACCCATATTACATAAATAAGATTATGAATTTATCATATATCTTCATGAATATTGACAGTATGTATTAGCATTGTAAAGGTTCTAAGAAGACTCAAGGAGTTAAATAATTTCTCAAATTATTTAACCACACAACTCTATTGTGAATTATTGAGACTCTTTAGAACTGTAATTATATTCTTTACATTCCAGAGAGCAAACTTTAGGAACTATCATTCATGTCTTATAAGTAGGCAGCTTTCAAGATGGCGCTTCAACTTTGCCCACTGGAGATAGTGTGCATGCCTTAGACGACAAGCACAGACTAAAATGAAAACGTTCTCAGTGCAAGTTCCATGCTCTAGGTTTCTCCTCAGAGGTACTACTGGTTTTGATTGGCAAATTTTTATTTTTATTTTGTTTGTTTGTTTTTTAGATGATTCTTGTTCTCTTTCTGGAGAATGTCTCAAATTCCTGGGCTCATGTGATCATTCTGCCTCAGTCTACCAAGTACCTTGTTCTACAGGTGCCTCTGTATCTGACCAAGGACGGTTTTGAAAGTAAGTGCTGAAACAGAGGATGCTGGGATATTTTAAAGGGGACGAAAGAAGGTATTATGGAAAGGAAGAGGTGGAGTAAGCAGTAATAACTTTCATTAAGTACTTGCTGATTGTCTACTGCCATAGAAAAGCTTTGATCTAAATTTGTCATTCTCAACCGGAATGAGTTTGCTAAGTGGGGTGTGTTGGAGTCCTTTATAATCACTGTGACAGGAAGAGGCTGTGAAGACTCATTGGTGGAAGCCAGTGGTGCTGCTAGGTACCTATAATACAAGACAGCACTAGATGTCCATAGTGCCAGAGACAAGAAGCTTGTCTGATTTCTGCCATGGTGTGAAGTTACAGGGTGAGAAATATTAGTATGTTTGAGAAAACATTAAAACAAAACAAAAAGACTGGGGCAGTAAGAAATTTAATCTCATTGCCTCAAGGCTCCCCACAGTGAGAACTGCGCACATACTGCTAAGAATTGGAGTACAGTTACTCACGGCAACGGCAAACAACTTCAGTGGCCACTCAAAGCCTCTGCCGCCACACCCGCCTGCCGTGGTTTTTCACAGTACCCTTCCCTCCTGCCCCTTCTTCCCTTTGGACCTCATCACCTTTTGTCTACTGCTGATGCATTAGGTAACTGTTCTAGAATGTTGACCAGCCCACAAAGCCTATCTACAATGACCACTAAAATACTCCTTATTAAAGCCTTGCATTCCATCTGATGACAGCCTGGCCACTTACAATGAATTACCTTTGTGACATTAGAACAGTGATTTTAATCTACAGGTCTTGGTTTCACCATCTGGAATGGAAACAATACTTAATTCAGTCATTTCCACTCAGACAGAAGCCATAGGCTCAAGACTGTGCCTGGAGAGTTGGGGGGATCCCAGGAATGCAAAACCTCCCAGGGAGAATATGTTGAGGTGATGGGATCTTGGAGGAGGAGGAGGTGAATTCCCTGTTTTTATAAGCCAGCCCAGATCCAGTTTCCCCAGCAACTAGAAGAATGCTGCAAAGTATGGAAGTGGGCTTCTGGGGGTCTGGACAGCATCACCAAAGGACAGTCATTAGCTCTGATGCATTGTCGGGGGATAAAATGAGCCAGAAGTACATGAGTGGCGGCACATTAGGAAGGAAAAAGATCCTAGGTCTGCCTCCAAGAAGACAGTGAAGATGACCGTGATCAAGATGCCTTGAGGACATCATCAGGGCCTCTGCTCTCGGGACAACTCCATTCTCCTGTCTGTTAATTAGGAAATGCGAAGCCCGGGTGCTTCATGTTTTATCACGGCTAAGTTGAGCGATCTGTTTGAGACAGTGCATGAATAAGGAGGCTGTTTCTGGAAACACGATGCCCCTGTGGATTCTCGTGAAACACTGAAAGCAGTGCTCAGAAAATAAAAGCAACAGAATAGCAGGAGTCTTTCAAATGGCACTTCCTAGCTGTAGCATCTGGGGATGGCTGAAGCTCCCAGCCACAAGAGGTTAGGCGGTCCTCGCTGCCTTTCATCTTTTGCTCCTTTTGGTGACATCAGCTCCTTTGTTCTCTTTCCATCTGTACCACTCTGGCAGTTCAGTTATATCAGAGAGAGGAGAGCTGCTCCCGGAATTGGAAATGACAAAAGAGAAGCCACAATCATGATGAAACTTTCTTCTCAGAATCTCGGAGTCACATGGAAATGAGCAACGGCTGAGCACGATGTGCTTGCTCCTCACAGACACCAGGAATTAAAGAGTAAGGAAAAAATAATGAAAGACACGGCTCTTACTCACTTATCTCCTCTCCCCAACATTAACACAGCAAGGAGAAATAATATGAGGAGAGCGTGGGTCAGAGTCTGAAGACATCCAGTAGGGTGCTGAGCAGGGAACTGTAGGTACATCCCCGGGAGCTTCACGGGATTGCCCAATTTACCAATGGCTGAACCAAATACTTCTTCAGTTACGTCATAGCAAGGACTATGTCCTATATGATGGGTTTTTGTGGCACATCCTAATTTGTTTGTGCCAGAGTCTCCTCTTTGCTTTTCTTAAGTCTACTTCCCACATGAGAATGAAAGACATATTTGGAATAGAGAAAACCTGAGGTTCTTGTCTTGGCTCTACCCTTGGTTAACCAGATGCATTTGAACCCATGGATTCACCTCTCTGGGACTGAATTTTCTTCATCTTCCAATGAGGAGACTTTATCTCACTGGCTTCTTGGGAGAAATGAGGGAAACGATGCATGCCAGGTGCTTAGGCGCTTTAAAGTGGCAGCTTATTTTCTAGCCAAATCAAAGTGAAATTACATTGATACCACAGGGAACTGTTTATTGAAAATACTTGAGCGGGGAAATGGTTCCAGGACTGAAGTACTTCCTGAGTGAGTAGAAGGACCAGCATTCAGGTCCACAGAACCCTTGTAAATCTGAGATAGATGTAGTAGCCTGTCTGCAATTCCAGCCTTGAAAGGCAAAGCTGGGATCCCTAGGGCAAGCTGGCTAGCGAGACTTGCCTTCCAGCAAGCTCTAGGTTGGCTGAGAGACCCTGCTAGTAATAGGTTACTTTCCCATTGCTGCGACATAACATCACGATCAAGGCAAACTACCAATGGAAGTGTTTACTTGGGCTTATAGTTTCAGAGGGCTGAGAGTCCATGATAGTAGAATGGAGGCAAAGCAACAAGCATGGAGGCTGAGAGCTCACATCTTGAATTTCAAGCACAAACTAGAGCGAGAAAACTGGATATGGCATAGAGTTCTTAAACTCTCAAAGCCCTTCTCCGGTGACATCCCAGGCCCACAAAGCCACACCTCCATGACCTCCCCAAACAGAGCCACCAACTGGGGACCATGTATTCAAACATTTGAGGCTGTGGGGGACATACTCATTCAAACCATCACTACCTTAATAATAAATGAGAGAGAAATCAAGTAAGAATCCAGAAATTGGCCTGGGTTTTCACAAGTAAAGACACATATGTGCATAAGTGAGTGTACACATATGTGTGCGTGCACACACAGACACACACAGAAAGAGAGTAAAAAGTATCTAGTATACCTCATAAAGAAGGTGAGCTTGCCTTTGTGTACCTGGGTCATCAGTAGCAAACCACACTGACCACAGTTTTGACTTGCTGCTTGGTTAGGTGGCTGGTCAAAGTAGGAGGAAACAGTGCAGAGGTGCAGGGCCGGCAGCCAGGGTCAGTGCACTTACAGGAATCCAGATCAGAGTGCAGATAAATGATTTTTAAGGAATCCTTGTAAACACAGGGTTAATCTCCAACAGGAGCACAGTCAGATCTGGTTCGTGTTATCATTTCTGGGTTTCCTAAAACCAGTGACTCAAAACTGGGCCGCCCTTTCAGCCTGGGAAATCTGTAAAGCGGAAACTGGGGGAAAGAGGCCCTTTGTGATTCGTCTCCAAATGAATCACTAGTGATTAGAGCCAAATTCAATTTTGGATTCATTCAGCTCTGTTACCTTGAAAAGTGGAAGCACCCTGCCTTTCCCTTTTCCTCTCTTTGTTCCCCTCCCAGCCAGGGCTCTCTCCCTCCACTACACCCTTCACCTTTTGCACAAAGACCTTTGGAATTCCTAAACCTCAGCAGCTCCCTGGGGAAGAGGCCAGTGGACCTCCCACTCCAGGACCACCCTCTAGTCTTTCCCCTCAGGTGCTGTGAGGAAAGATTGACTCAGTTTTTCCTCAGCACAACGGTGGTACTCTGCTTCTCCTCTCTTTCGGGAACTCCCATGAGTCAGGTCATCACCATTGTTTGGGAAAGTTAGCAAATGCTTGGGGCGTGAACCGAGTCCTCATTGGTGGACGAGACTCGGAGTTGTTGATTGTGTTAAAGGCAAGGTGAGTTTCACACATCTCCAAATAGGCATTCCCACTGGCTAGAAAACCCAGGCAGAATATATAACCAAACAAAGGCATCTGGGAATCACGTGAGTATAGGCTCCTCCTGTCTTCTGTGGGGCCTCTTGGGGAAGTGCTGGGGACAGGATATCTGGGCTGTCCCTTACTGTCTTCTGTCCTATGGCAAGGGTAAGTCTGGGGCCGACTTTCTACGTTTTGTCATCAACTTTTGCTCAGTCAACTGTCCCTGAATGTGGGATTTCTGGAACCTATGGGTCTTACTTTGGCTCTATCCTTCTCCTCTGAGAACTGCCTTCCAGGGGAAACAGCTCTGAAGGTATCTGTATTGCAACATATCCCCCTTCTCTAGTGCTGGCCTGCTTGATAGCACCTCACCTTCACACGATCTCTAGAAAGTCAATGAACAGACGGCATTTTTCCCACCACGGTTCCTAACCAACAGGCCCTAGGAAATTATAGGTAGATATAAGATTACACTATTATATGTACACATAAAATAAATACATATATAAGGAAAACTGTTCATCTGTGTACTTGCCCCTGGTATACTTCCCATCTTCCCCATGGTGTGTGTTCCCACAGGAGATCTTGGTCACATGGTGAACTATGTTTAGCTATGAGTCAGATGTCTCACAAAAGCTGAGGCAGTAAGTCCAAGGAGCAGAGAGGTGGGAACAGGTGTGGCAGACTTCCTTAAGGGCTTTGAACTGAGACTCAAAACACGTAAAGGATTTTGCTAGAGATTCCCGGTGGGAAAGGGTGCTCCCAAGAAAAGGAACACAGACTTTTAGCTTTAAAATAGTGGAGGAGGAGTAAAGATGGGATATTTATCTAATCTGTATTTTATGAGTGCTTACCTGAGTCATGTCTATCAGTTTTCTCTGTGATGCCGAGACCACTTACAAGGAAATTTGATAAGCAGTTCCTCCTCAGGTTGTTTATACTCCAGTTAGATAGTATACACACACACACACACACACACACACACACACACATACACACTCACAGACACGTACATGGACACAGCTCTCACTCTCTCTGGACTCACACACAGCCTTAGATTCAGCCAATCCAAACAGAAAGTTATGCCTTTATCAAAAAAAAAATGGGGGCTGGAGAGATGGCTCAGCGGTTAAGAGCGCTGACTGCTCTCCCAGAGGACCCGGGTTCAATTCCCAGCCCTCACATGGCAACTCACAACTGCCTAAAATCCAGTTCCAGGGGATCTGACACCTTCATACCAATGCACATAAGTTAAATAAATCATAAAAAAATGGGCTCTTTGTTGTTGTTGTTATTTCTCCCTACGCAAAATGATATAACTACGTCTATTTATATCATACTGCATGTTAGAAGTAATCTAGATATGTCTGGAAGTGGGTGGGAAGAAGGGCTGAGGTTATATGCTTGAGCAGCTGCAGATGTTCCTATCCAAGGGGGCGGCTGGAGTCAATCCCCTGCAGACACAGAAGGAAAAGTGCACAGGCATCAGAGATAAGCATTCGAAGAGAATGCACACTTAAAGGCCAGAATAGCAACACTGATAAGAGTCGGTGTGAGCTCCGAGGGGGAGTTTCCATGGAAGCCCAGGCTGTGAAAGGCATCCCAGAAGCCGGGGACCATGAGGAATGAGGTGAAATCTGGAGAGCAGAGTAAACAAGACTTCAGGCTGGAGGAAGAGATGAGAAGAAACAGAGGAGGCAAAGGCAGCGGGGGCTGCAACCCCAGAACCTACAGACCCTGCCTCCATCCTCTGCAACAAGGCGGATGCAGATGGTGGGAACAGCTTCTAACCCAAGCGCTTAGCCCTGTGCTGGGCTGGATACTACTAGGATCTGTGAGTCCTCTGTATTCCTATGTACCCTGGGGGAGGGGCCGTGAGCATCTCTACTTTTTGCCATGGCCTCCAAAATCGCTTGGGAGTTTCTCTGTGTCTTTGGTCTCCTTATCCCAGCCTCCTGTTTTGCTTCTTTAGAGATCTGATTTTTTCCCCCATTACCAAAAGAATATAATTTTCACAATCTGGAAAGCAAACAAAATTTTTCAGAATGATGAGACTAACTTGCCCAAGGACGCTCAGTAAAATCAGGCCTCTCAGCGAGGTCAAGGTCTAACGCCCAGCAGCGCTCTTTGCCAAGCTCTCTGCTTCCTTGGGTTTTCGCATGGCTTATGCACCTTTCCTGGCTTGCCTCCCCCCTGAGGACTTTACCACCTCAGTTACATGAAACACTAGTTGGGTATTTCTCCCGGTCACGTCCATGACTTGCATGCACATTTTTTCCCCTTTGACACTTGGCTCTGCTACCCACTCCGCCGTCCTCAAGGGTCAGCTGGCTTCATAGGCCTTCAGCGCATCCCCAGCGTACAGCACGGTATTTCCTCGCACTAGCATGACATAAGATGATGGTCAGAAACAGTGCTGCCCTTTACGAACTGAGCCTGCTTGCAAGTCCACTGCTGCTGCGTAATTATTACGCCAATCATCTCTTGTTCTTCATTATGTAACAGTATGGTGAAGACGATAAGCAAACCTCACGTCCTCGCTTGTTCATATCATTGAACAACTCATGGCCAACGTTGCTTCCTCTTAGCCCCTTTCATACACGGTCCCTGCTCAGATTGCTTTTAAACAAATGGTATAGATCATACAGTTTTGCCTTCAAACATTTCAGCATTGTTCAGGATTTTAAATAGACTTTGATATATATAAATAGCCCGGGGCCCTTGCCAGGCCATAGAAAAGTCTGAGGCTATACAATACCATGTGGGGCAGGCGGATAGGAGCAGCCCCAAGGTTTCTCTCTGAAATATTTCTTTGTTCAGCTGTGTCAGTTAAAGTCTCTTGGAGCCTGTGAACTACGGCTTGAGTCGGCTCTGTGGGATTAGCTGTGCAAGCTCGGTTCTGTTATCTACCTTGTTTGGCACAAACGTGCGGGCTCCAGCGCCACCAGGATGGGAAGGAGTCGTGCGACCATAAACCGAGTTTCACATTCACTCACTCACAGCTTAACCACAAAGGCTCAGCTGAATGCCAAAAGCAGTGCCAGCGGCCTGGGCTTCATGGGAACAGGCCCTGCCTGCATAGGAAACCACCTGCGCCATCCACCTCAGCCCACTGGGTGTTAACGCACCATATCCGTGTCACACCTATGCTGCATCTGGGGGTCACAGACACCCCTTCCACCAGTTCCCAGTAGCTCACAAACAGCAGCCCTACTGACACTTGCTTCCACAGGCAAACACCCGGTCCTTCGCAAAGCTGACTGCAGTATATATTGCTGTACCTATAAATCTACGATACACTTAGCATGAGCTAAACTGTGCTAGTCCTTAACCAGGTTTTATTTTTTTTCTTCCTTTCTGCAATATTTGAGAATTGGGTACAAATCCAGGGTTTCCCTGCCTTTCCCCTGCTGAGATGCTGGCTGGGTAATTTGTTGCTGGGGGTAAGTGGGAAGCCCGTGTATTAGATGTGTAGCAACAGTCTGTCCTGGCTTTTATCCACCAGGAGTGCCACACTCTGATCCCCCTACCACACCTTAGCAACCAAAAAATGACTATAGGCATTACAAATGTCCCCTGGGGATAAGGGTCAAAAGCACATAAGATTTTTCTGAGTGGTTGGAATGGTTGCCATAATTCTGCTTCCCATAATCTCTGCAGTAGCTACCACATTACCCAAGTAAGATAGTTTTAGGAATATATGGACATTATGACAGAGCCTGTTCTATACCTTACACAGATACCTCTAAGTGGGTCCACAAGCTAACATGATTTACTGTGTGCTGTAAGGTCCCACCAGCTATGCGTAGAACTAGCAGTGCGAATCCGCAATTCAAGATCATTGATGGCTAACAAGATCCTTACTTTCAAAGTCTGTAAACCTTGAACCATACCAAGTCTTATAACAAGAATAATGTTGGCAGCAATGGCTACCATTTACTGGGTTGACTCACTATATTTTGACCTTCACAAGAGCTGCTTCTGAGGGTCACTGTCCATCACTCCTCACACCCAGGTCTTTAATAGACGAGAACCCTAAGGAAGAAAATTGAGACCCTGAAAATGGAGTGATCTGCTTGATGTCCACCGTCTATCTGAGAAAGAGAGGCATCAGGTCTTGACCATAAACTACCTGTAACGCTCCTGGAACCTCTTCCCAAGGATACCAGCAGCTACTTCCTAAATACCTGTGCATGTTCCCAAAGTAGTGATTATCATTTATAATTCAGAAGGGTCAAAAGTTCTGCCATCCTTACCCAAACCAGCTAAATATGACAAAAATTATCTTGTAGGACTACATAGAAACTGTATGCTGCTGTTTAAAGTAAGGTAACAGAAATGAGGCTAATTATCTAGAAATGTGCTCACAGGTTAGGATTTTTAAAATGTATTATTCTTGTATGTATATGAGGCAACCGTGTGAGCACAGGAATGTGCATACCATAGCATGCATATAGAGGTCAGAGGACAACTGGCGGGCTAGCTCTCTCCTTCCAAATCCCGGAAATCGGGCTTGCATGGCAAGGGTGTTTAGACACTGAGCCATCTTGCCTGCCTTAGCTTTTTTTTTTTTTTTTTTTTTTTTTTTTTTTGGCAAACAAGCAAAACAAAGAAACAAAACAAAACAAATCTTGTCTATTTGTTGAGACAGGGTCTTGCATATCCCAGACTGGACTTGACCTTACCACATGGCTGAGGATGACCTGGAAGTGTTTATCCCCTATCTCTACCTCCCTAGTGCTGGGATGGCAGATGTGAGCCACCACCTTCAGCTATTTGTGATGCTGGAGATCAAACGTAAGGTCTAGTACCTGTTAGACAAGTCCCCTGCTTGTCACCAATGTCACCAGCTGTTCCCATGCTTCACCGATCCAACACCATATACACTGTTTCTACATTAAAAATTAAAAAGCAAAGACATTATCTCCAATCAAGAAGTACTCTTACCGCTGTCCGTGTGCAAGAAGAACAGAGGGTATTTTTAAAAAACTTTTTTTTGTATGTTCAGCCATGGACATACATGTAGGTGGATTTATTTTTTTTTCTTTTTTTAGAAACATCTTTAGGAAGGGGGACTGCAGACAAAAATTGCACAAGAGATAATAACAGAGGAACTAGATACTTAATGAGTTCAAGTTGGATTAAATTCTAGAATACAAAAGGCCTTGCAGATGTGATTACAAAACCACTGTCAGTGCGCTTAAAGAAGTCAGGGACTGGGATCCAGGCCAGGGTATTGGAGACAAGAATATGCTACTCCAGTCTGCAAAAATGAGAAAAATGTGCATCCTGAAAACTAGAAGGCAGTGATCAGAGGATACGGCATCCAATTATTTACTCATATTTTAGGAGCCTTTAGGAAGGGACGTTTGGCAAAGATGGCTGGGAGCCTGCAAGGCTTTTAGTCAGTCCGCTGCCCTAAGCTGCTTCCTCTTTCAATGGTTTACTTTTGATAGATCAATAAAATATTTCAGAGAGTATGCATTCCCGCAAAGCTCATTTGAGACACAGATGTGTGTGTTTCTTTGTGAAGCATGGGCTGGATAGTGATCTGGTGATCGCATTCACAGCTAACTGAACTGTGAAGAGTCACTACCAAAGGCTCCAAACTGCCTCCCTGGTAACTACGCTCAGTACCTGGGACACACAACCCAGGCAGATGGCCACCTTGGCTAGTCTCACTTCCAAAGGTAGAGCTTTGGGTGCTTCTGGGGTGGAATCATTTTCTTGAAGACACACCATTTCAAAAGCTGAATTGGGTCTGTATTTTTGACCTCACAAGCTCTCTATTGCCTTCCTAATAAGCAATGGGGATTGAAATGAGGACTCTAATTAAGGCTGTGGTTTTTCTCCCATGCGGTATGTGGATGAATGTTTCCTCAGAATTAGCTACCCTGTACTGGGTTCCACTTCCTCTCCTTCGCTTGGACCTTGGTGGACTTTTCAACGGGTGTAGCCGGGCCAGATTCCCTGAGGGACTCCAGTCCCCCTTTTCCAAAAACATCATCTCTAAGGCCAATGTGAGGTTTATGTTTTGCCTAAATAAGAAAAAAGGATTTAGCCCATTTATTTTACTAGTTCAGCCACAAACAGATCTTTTGGGATAACAATCCCTCTGGCTTTAAAAATAAAGAATTTCTTTCTGTCTTAAAGGTTCTCCAACAGTACTTTGCGTTGGAAGTAAAGAAAAGAAAGAAAGGAGAGACAGCAAGAGGTGGGTAATGAACATGGGGAGGAAAGACAAGGTTTTTAAAGGAGAAGGGAAGAGAGGAAGAGACCCACAAAGCAAGGAATAAGCTGTGGAAGCCTCTCCCTTGTGCGGTATAACCAAATTCCTCTTCAAGTCAGCAGGGCAAAATTAAATGGTTGCAGTTCCCCCAGCTGTTTGGTCTGAGATGCTGTGTAAACATGCCCGCCCCTCATCTGGCCCCCAGGAGGCTGGAACCTTGGGAGGGGAGGGAATCCTGCTCTGCCAAAACCACCATGAACTCTGCAGTGGGGTCCTTTGCCTGCTTAGTCAGCAGGAGCCACTAGAGGAATTCGACTGTTTCCAATTTTGTTTCTTCTCCATGCCAAGAGGGGAGTGTTCAGGTGAAGGGTGAAGTCCTGGAACAATCGAGGTCAGTTCCAGCTTAGAAATGGGGACACGGCTCTCAGATCATTCCCGATAGTGTGGTGTCCAAGTTTGTGGCAAGATTATTCCTCTCTGGTGTCATCCAATGAGCACAAGGAGGGTTTGACTGGGCAGAAAACCTTAGGCTTTGTGTTCTGCTCTTCTTTGTGAGATTGTCCTCTCTATATATACTATATCCTGACATTTTTGCATCAATGGAAAGTTCTGTGGTCATTAACAAAATTTGGCATAGTATTGAGCAATATATATTGTTTGTCATGAGAAGTTGCCTGAGATCTATTGGCTGCAGAAACACACTGTACCATTGCAATTAACATTAGTTATCTCTAGAACGTGGTTTTGAAGTTTTACATTTTTCTTTAGTTAGAGTCTTCTGCTTAGGATTATAGGTAACATGCACAAGGAGCTTCCTATGCATTTCACATCGATCATCCCAAGGCATCCTTGCAAAAGACCCATAAAGTAGCTACTGTTCTATTTGATGAGGCAACCTTATAAAGTCACTTGCCATGCTATGCAGCCAAAACAATAACAGAAGCCAGGCTTGAACCTCCAGTCCACACTTAAGGCAGTTCTCAGAAGCACCTGTGCTGATACGGTTTTCAAAAACAAAAACAAACAAACAAACAAACAAACAAACAAACAAAAAACCAAAGCAGACCAATTAAACGTAAATACATTCTGAAAACTTTTATAATCTGCTTCCAAACCAAAGGCAGATAATTGAAATGAATTGGCAAGCAAACCCCTACTAACATGCAAAATGTCCCAAGTGCTTAATTATGTGGCCAGGCTGACCGCAGGCATCATTCTGTTGCTTGCGTGTGTGCTTTGTGTAGCCCCCCCAAAACATAAAGCCTTCCATCTGATATGCTAACCACTGTTCCTTTAATGACAGGATGGGATAATTTTAGATTCTTTTTTTGATTCGTGGTATTTTAAAATTGTCTGTCATAGCAAGTATGACTTCTGTAGGAGGCCCAGGTAAAGGATGGGGTTATGGGGGCTTCAACCCCACTTTCCAGCCTCTCCATGTACCACCTCAGTCCTCTGTCCTAAGGAGCTTCTTGAACAATTGCTCATCTTTCCCTTCCCTGTCTACCTGGGGATTCAGCTTTCTTTAGACAAAACCAATGCTGGTGCCTTGAGACAAGACACAAAATCCAGGACCTCCACAGAGTTGGCAAAATACTGAGAGATAAGGCTGACTAAGTTTTACTTCTCTGGCCTGTCTACACTTGGGCAGCTCAGAGGCCAAGGACTGCTTACTGATGGGGCTCATTAGTGCTGAAATGCCTTGATTCCTGGGGCTCGGGTGATGGGCTGATCATTAAAAAGTCATGTTGAGATTACCGAAAAGACCTCCATGAAGGCCACGGCACCCTTTTTCTTGTTCCTGAGGGAGAGGCTATGTATCCGGGAGAAACTGCAGAAGCCCTGCAGGTTCCCTGCCTCTTCATGCATGCTCCGCTCTTTTCTGTAATCCAGTAATGATGTGTTTAGTGAGTGCCTACTATGGTCAATATAATGTTCTGATTGATTGGGAGGTTCTATGACTTGAATCTGAAATGTCCCCAGCAGGCTAAATTTATCAGGTGTTGGAGAAAGCATCCAGTTGCTTTTCATATAGGTCTTTGTGGACATTTTTTAATTCCCAGCCATCTAGTAGCTATATTTAAAAGAACAATTCTCGATAAATGATATTGTGAAAAAGGCAACTCACAAGAATGTAAGAGCAAGCAAAGGTTGCCACAGGTTGAAATGAATGAAGATCAGAGTTTATTACAAATATGCAGAAAGGAAACTTTGAAATGATGGACCTGTTCTTTGTTTGATCACTGTAATGGTTACACAGTGGTCCAAACTTGTAGGACTATTATTCTTTATAATTGTGTTTGGGGATAGGGAAGAAAGAAAACAGGATATACAACACAAACCGTCTTGGACTTAGTGCCTGTGGACACTCTAAAATTAAAAAATGGAAAACAGTAATAAAATCCTCCTCAATACTTTACCTGGCATCTCCGAGACTGACCCCACAATAATGGCTCACGTTCAACGCCAGGAGTCAACCCACCCAATAATACAATCACTCCTGCTCATTTCTCAGTCACACCTACTTTTATTTACTTCTGCCTCTCAGTGCTACATCCATAATCAAACAGCATAAAAGGCTTTTGCTTAAACTCTGCTTTGAAAGGAACTTGGAGGAAGACACCAGCTATGTCTTCGTGATAGGCTTGCCAAGAGAAATTGGGACTGATAAAGGTCCTGGATCCCCACCCTGTAGCATGCTCTTCCCAAACCTCCTTTCTGCCTTTCTTTGAGATATACCGAAGCCAAAAACTGGACTAACATGAGCTGACAAACGACTTTGGGAGTGCAAGTGTTGGAACACTTGCCCAGCATATTCCAATGTCCAGGTTTGACTCCCCCACCCCCAAAGTGCAAAAGAAAACACAAAACCGACATAGATAAATCCAGACATCCAAAGAAATGGAGAAATGATGACAAGGAAGAATTTTGTCTAATAAGAATGACAGAAACCTGGACATAGGAAGGGAGCTTAGTGCATGAAGTGCTCACTGCAGGCGGGGAGCTCTGCATTTGATCCCCAGACCGCGTTAAACCAGGTGCAGTGGAGCTGAGTTCCCTGAGTGTGCTCACCTAGCCCTGCATTCCACCTTAAACCAGGTGCAGGGGTGTGTGCCTGCAGTCCCAGCACTGAGAGTTAGAAGCAGGAAGACAGCAAGGTCAGAGGCATCTTTCCTTAAATATTGAGTTCAAGGCCATCCTGGGAGATTGGAAAGCCTGTCTCATAACAAGGAAGATACCGAGACCTTCGTCTATGGGAAGCTGCTGTACTTCAAGGTCTTTTTCTTGAAGCAACACGATCCTTAATCCCATACATTGAAATTGTAACAACCTTAGGGGTACGTGAGTAATATCAGAAATGAATCTGGAATATAGGACTAAAATTAATTCTCTACCTGTAGATAACTCCTTACTTCTAAGAAAATGCTGCACTTGGCTCTGTATTTACATGACCACAGTTGGGAGGAAGGATGAAGAGTATCACTAGCCCCAAAGCAGGATACCAGATGAGAGTTTGGGGCTGGAAAATTGCTGGGTTTTATACATACAGTGCTTGTGGGATTTTCCATTCCAGGGGCATAGGAATGGAGGCGCTAATAACCTTGGAGACAGCACTATAATACCAGATAAGCCTGACAGGATTTCTACAATAATTGAGGAAATCTAATGGATAAGAGGAGTACGGGAGCATCTACACTTGAATTAGGGTTGAGGGGGAGTCTCTAAATGGATTTTGTTTGTTTGATATTTGCATTTTAATGTTTCACTTACTGAGAAATGCATGTGTGCCTATGTGTTGAGTATTTGGAAGCCTAGAAATCAATGTGGGTGCCTTCCTCTGTTATGCTGTACCACCCTACTTTTACAAACAGGGTCTCTCACTAAACCTGAGCTCACTTATTGGCTAGTCTAGCTAGCCAGGAGCTCCCTGGATCCTTCTGTCTCCAACACCTTCCTCACCCACAGTAGGGGATTATAGATGCACATGCTTAGCTTTTGGGATCAGTCCCATGGTGGAAGGTTCCAAACTCAGTCACCATCCTCACGTGGTAAGGACTTTATCTCTAGCCCCGGTCGGTAGATCTCAAAAGGGCTTCCCTGAGAAGATGGTAGGAAGTAGCCTAAGGCCCAGTATCCCTCCCTAGAGCTAAAGCATGTAAACCTGTGTGTGTGTGTGTGTGTGTGTATGCGTGCACGCACGTGCATGCATTTGTATGTCTGGGGAATGCATGTGGATGCCAGAGCACAACCTCAGATGTCACCCATCAGAAGCTACCCACCTTCATTTTATTTAATTTCGAGTCAAGTTTGCTCACTGGCCTGGAACTCATGGAGTGGATTAGGCTGGCTGGCTAGTGAGCTGCAGAGATCTGTCTCTCTTTGTGCTAGTAGCGCAGTTACAGGCACATGGTTCCCTGCCCAGCTTTTTTCACATAGCTTCCGGGGGTCAAACTCAGGTTGTCATGCACTTTGCTGGCTGAGCTGTTTTGAAATACCTTTTCAGACAAACTCCAGCTAGAGGAGGCAGTCCCAGAGTGCTGTGGTAGAGCCTCGGTATCAAAGTCTTCGCTGAGCGTGACTTCAACAGCTCGAACTTAATCAATAAGCAATGGCACATCCCTTACCTACTCCCCTGCTGGCAACCACAACGCGATGCCAATTCCTCTTCTTTCGCCCTCCACACTGCCTTTGCTGACCAGAGATAGCTTAGATAATGAAATGACAATGGAAAACCAAGTCATGAGGTGAATCTAAGAATACATTGTTGCTCTGAGATGTAGTTTATAAATTAAAAAAAAAATCACACCATGTTTCTTCCTCTGCAGACACCATTGGTCCCAGATAAGGAATGTCATCCTAAGAAAACTCACATTCATCTTCCTCCTACTCCACTGCTTTTTGCTCTCTTTCTAACTATCTTGTTTTTGTTTTTCATTTGGTTTCGTTTGGTTTTTTGAGACAGCATTTTTCCTACGTAGCCCTGACTGTCCTGGAACTTATACTGTAGACCAGGTTGGCCTTGAACTCTGCCCCCCATGTGCTGGGATTAAAGGCAGGTGACACCACTGCCTGATTGTCATTCTTACTGGTTTGTCTCACCATTATGTGGTATAGCACTGTGTAGGACAAGTCAGCTCAGGTTGAATTTTAATCACATGGGATTCAAGTAGCGAAAGAGCAAGCCAGCTGCCATGAAAGCAAGCATTCCACCGTCTGCCCCCTCCCCGTCTTCCCTCGTCTGCACACATTCAGATGGTCTGTCTTGTTTATCTGTCTGCAGGATGAAGTTAAGAGTTGCCCTTGTCATCCTCACTCCAGCTACTGGATGCTACTATGCCCTAAGCACCATGTTTGTAAAACTAAATATATATAAATTACTTTAGATAAGCCAAAGCGAATGAAGTAGTAAGCCCCATTTTCCTGGTGGTAAACGGAGGACGAGGAAGCTGACGGGACTTGCCAGACGCCACATGGCTTAAGTGGGGTTTTCAGGAATTTAAACCTTTCCCTTCTGAAGAAAGCTCGGGCTGCACTGAGAACCCTTTAGAAAACCATCAAGTATGTTTGAGTAGCTTTGGCACCCTTTCAATATGCTCTTTTAAATTTTTAGAATTATTTTTAGAAAGGGCATGAAATAGTGGGTTTCCCTATGGCACTTCCTTATGCGTGTATCAGTGCACTTTGCTTCTGTTTGTGCCCACCACAGTTCTCTGTGCCTCCCTTCTGCCCAGTGCCTCTCCTTCCCTCGGAGTCCCCCTCTGCTTTTGTGTTGCACACATGGTGATGTACACATATGCATATATGCACTATAACTCTGGGCTATGCATTGGAGAGATCATGCAATACTGTTTTCCTTTCTGTTACCACCGTCCTCTCTTGATCCCCCGCCTGTCCCCCTCCCACGTCCCCTTCCTACAGGTGTACGTATCACGTTTTCTTTATGTGCTCACCTGTTGATTGGCATCTAGACTGGTTCTGTATCTTGGCTGTTCTGACTAGGGCTGAAAGAAACTTCTCTGTGCAAGCATCTCTGAGGCACACTATTAGATGTTTTTTGTGTATATATTCTTTAATGACAGAGTCGGATGGTACGGTAGCTGTGCTTTTAGTTGTTTTGAGGAATCGCCATACCAACTCTGGACTAGGTTACAGTATGCTCTTTTCAAGCTAGAGAAACGCCTTTCCAATGTCTGCTTTCTCCCAAGCTGCCAAGGGTCTCAAGAATTCCAAGATTATCTTCTCTTATAGACATTTATACTTGATAGGACAGTCTTTGAGGACCAAAGGGTTGGGAGCTCAGAGGCATGAGCCTGCTGCTGAATCTCAGAGCTTGTGAATCAGGCAGAGAAGAGCTGGCCTGCTCTGCTCTGGTGGAGGAGTGCTCCCTAAGACTCTTCAATGACTGATGTGAGGGATAACCTCCACACACAACACTTCCCAAAACAGATACACACAAATTCTCCAATTTACTCAGATCAAAGCTACAATTCTTTAAGGCCACAGCTTTAAACCCACAGAGTCTGAGGAAGTAGCGAGGACAGTTTTTATAAACGCAGCAGTTCAGATCCCTAGCATGGCTTGTGTCAGATGGGCCAGGTGGTGGCTTTCTAGCAAACAAAAACACTCTCTCCTGACTATTCATCCCCTTCGGTCCCCAGAACATGTCTTCTCTCTGCTGTTGACAGTCCAAAACATTCCAGTTGGCAGAACAATAGACTTTACTCTGGGTAGACCACTGAGAGCTGACTTTGGACAATGATTGTTCTGTTTCCAGAAAGTCGTTGGGGATGGTGGAAGGCGGCCTCAGAAACCCAGCCATAGTCAGATACCACCTCAGGGGCTTCTGCCCCCAGACCTTCAACCCCAAGCCTGGAACTGTGTGTGCAGATGGTTTCCAATGTTTGAACTTCACTGAAGAGCTGGAGGCAAGGGGGGGGGGTTCCATGCACTGCTCTGCTCTGGCACTATGGATCTGAATTTCGTGTCCAGAAGACCTCGTGTGTGCTGACCTGGGAGCCGCGAGTTAAGGTTCAACAAGAAAGCACTTGTTCTTCCCACAACATTCTGCTCTATGCAGGAAGAAAGGTTGGTTAAGAGGTGTTCTGGGCCTGCTATTGGCCTCAGATGCAGGTTTGCGGAAACAAATGTATCCCTGAGGGTTTCTATGGTAAGTACATTTTTCTCCACTACTAAATGAGTAATTAATGTTTTAATATGGAGCTGGGCCTTATGTCGACAATTTATGTGCACAAAACACCCTCCTTTTTCCTCAAAGCGACTGGATTCCCCTCCCCCAAACCTACTAGGAGGACAGCTTAAAATAAGTAAACATTTGGGTGGTCTGTTGATATTCACAGAGCACATTTGAAATGAACTAATTTGCCTTCTATGAGAAACAGATTTTAATGTTGTTCAAAGAGTTGCTTCTTTGAAATGAAGTAGCACAAGTTGTCTTTGCATGTCCTCCGACTTGTTTAGGCTGTAGTCCTAATGGCGGCATGTGCTAATGAGGGGAAAGAGGTTGCCAGATCTGGGAACAGAGGCCAAGAGGATCTTAACCATCAGCAGCAAAGAGGCAGAGGCAGTCCCGTATTTCTGATAATGCCCTAGGAGACTAACCCTTGTAAAATGCGTTCTTGATGCTCTGGGACTTAAGGGGGGATTGTTACAGGCTTTCCTGCTCTCTCAGATTCTGTAATCCTTTACCAGTATACCAGTTCCAGCATCTTCAGCCCAAGGGATCTTCAGGAAGGCTGAGCTTGTCAATCTCTGGGTATATTCCTAATGCTCTTGTTTCCCAAGCCACTCCCATACCTCCCTTAATTAGCAACTTGTGTAAGTGACTCTGCTGGCTTTTCCTGAGTAAGCCTAAAGAGTACTAGGAGTGGTCTGCTAATGAAGGCTCTAGAGTGGAGAGATGCGTGACAATCCCCTGGGATTTAGCCTTTCCTAAACTTTCTGATGTCCTATGCTAAGCCTTGTAAGGTAGAATTTCAGAACGGGGGACTGAGCAAATATACTAATGTCATGGACAATGGAGCAGGAACCACTGACAGGGCACCTCTGAAGGAAAGGATTCTTAAATAGAAACATTAAACATTATTTTGTGGGTATTATTAACTATCCAAAATAATGGGCTTCTGTATAATATTTTCATATGGCCCTACTCACCTTATATATTACTCCTATTTGTAAAATGTTTCCTATTAAGGGCACCAGGTAGATGTGGACCAGTTCTTTGATTAATAGTTGTTATGACTATGTCACTAACTCTTGCTGTTTCAGGGGCAGTGACAGCCAAGCACCATTTGACCCTGCAAACATGTTAGTGTTGAAACAATGGTGAGTTTTTCTTTTACTGAGATATAATAGGCCAGAAACGTCATCCTTTTCAAGCCAAATTCTATGGATTTTAGGATGCTCTTCATAGTTGAGCAACCACCGCCACTATGAAATTCCAGATTTCTGTCATCACTCCCAACTGAAATCCCATAACTGTTAGAGCCTTCTTCTCAGCCCCTAGAAACTACTAACTTTTGGTCCCGGTGGACCTGCTTACTCTAGAATTTCATGTAAGTGGAATTATGCAGACTTTCATAACTGGCTTCTTTCACATAGCATATTATCTTCAGGCTACATTTGTTTTATAAACATAGTCTTTCATCCTTTATGGCTGAGCAGCCTCCCACACTATGGTTATACTTCAGTCACTTTACCTTGTCGTTGGCTGACAGGCATTCAGATTGTGCACCTTTGAGGTACAGTGCTTGATACTCTTATCAGCATTTGGGTATACGATTCTATGTGGGCATGCATACCAGTTCTCTTGAGAACTATGTGCTTTTGACTACCCACACAGGCCCTTCTTCATTCTCATGATCACTGCTCGTGGTTCCTATGTGCTTGATTAGTGCCAGGGATGGCCATTTGATCAAAGTTAGTCAACGAAAGGATTCTGTATTCTTGGCCCTGGTCATCAGTTCATTCACTAAGGATCATTTAAAGTAAGCCAATGTTCTTTGCTGGAATATTATGGCTACCCAGACATAGGCAGAAGATATGCTCTCCTCGGAAGGTAGCTAATCACGCCGATATGAGAGTTCTCCCAGTAGGGAGAACCTACTCAAATGACAGAGAGAAGCATTGGAGAGCCTGGATCCTCCAGGCTCTGAAGTTACACTACTGTGTAACTTCAGTTACACTTCTTTCTGAGCGCTACCGAGTCACTGTCTGCTTCTCCCCTCCTCTCCCAATTCCTTGCTTTGGAACCAGAAGCATACACAGAACCATCTCCTGCTGTGTGATGCACAACAGAAAGAGTTGGTTTCTGGGGGCTGGTGGGCTGAGAGATTCCAGGCTCCTAGGGGCATCCTCCAGATCGAGTCAGCTTTTGTCACTCTTGTTTTTGTGGCAGCGATGAAGCTAGGAGAAGAAAAGGATTCCTCCTTGCAACGAAGAGGCTTCTTATGGAGTTGGTTATGCATTTGGGCAAGAAACTGCTCGTGCCTGGACTGCTTGATGCTATCCTGTATGAACTGGACTTGCAGGACCCACAGAAAAATGAGGGCTGAAGTTGCCTCAAAAAGGTGAGATAATTTTTCTGGGTTCCTGCTTCATGAAAGAGTCTCCAAGACATTCTGCAGGACACAGAAGAAAGTGACTGAGAAACTGCTAATATAGGTGGAATGGTCTTTGAAATTTCCTACTTCATGGAAAAGTCTGCTGGATACTATGGGCCTGTAGGCTAAAGATGGGTGCCCCAGTGTTACAGAAGAACTTTGGGTGACTGTACAGGCAGCGAGACGTCTCTTTCAATTCTAGAGTTTTGGAAGTTGCTTACAATACACTTCCTGTTTACTTAGGTAATATATCCTTCTGGAGTCTTTGAAACGTTTGAAAAATGCCTATCCATCAGAAATACATCTCTGTACATCTAGAAGACCTAACTAACATGACTACAAGCTTGACTATTATTGATGACTATCTATTAACCTGTATTTCTTAATTATACATTACACTTTTAAATGAGATGCACAAACACAACACCTTAATCAAGAGCAGAAAAAAAATATATATATCTCACGAAATTGACCTTAAATTTCTATCAATAAAGCAAGATCCATATCAATGCAAATCTCTATAGCACTAACCTCTTGATCTTCTCTTGGAATGTGTGTTTTTCTCTTACCGTTACAGAGCAAGTTTGGGGGTAGTATTTGGAGCATGGTTGCATTACTGGTGCTTGGCAGCAGGGGTCGGGGAGAGCAGTGGTTTGCATATTCTTCCTGTGTTATGTGGATCTTATGTATGCCAAATGACCTTTTAAAAGCTTTTTTTGTTCTATTAGTTTCCATGGTGTGACATCTGTCATAGACATGAGCATTTCAGATGACACACTGAGCAAGAACAAGCAAAGTCAGGATCAAGGCACTTCAAGGTTAGAAAAATTAAAAGGAGAGTATGTTCAAATCAGAATGAGATAAATCAAAGAGAACAAGGTAGGCTTGTAAGATCAGAGTGGAGGCAATAGCTATCACACCCTCCCGCCCCATGATCTTATTGGCTTTCTAATGTAATAGAAGAAGTGACAGTCAGCAAGCACTGACATGATCTAATTTCATCATTGCAACATCTCTGTGATCTAATTGTTCTCATTACCATTATGTAGATGAGAAAACTGATGCTCAAAGAAATTAGATAAATTGCCCAAGATCATACAGCTCATATACAGCATTAATCTCCATCTGTATGGTACCAAAGCCTTTAAAACAAGTGTATAAAACTGCCTATCTATACAGGCAGCTTTAGTTTTATTTTTAGTTGTGGCGTTTTTGATTACTCAAAAATGTCAAGCCGTAAGTATTATGTAAATAAAGAAAGAGAAATTCCCATCTTTCTCATTATTATTTTCTGTGCCATCTCTAACTTCTTGCATGGTCCTGGCTATAGCTTCATGGACCCTGACCCAATCTTCAATGCCTGTAGCCACTGTTGACTTGTTAGGAAAGTTGAGCGTTTTTCTGGGAGAATAATATGCCCAGTATTTAATATTGACTCTGTTTAAATCAAATCCGTACTGTGTATAATGTTCAATCTCTTTTTCATAGTATACTTTGTAAAGTATGAGAAACAAAGTACCTCAAATATACACATCTAGTACTTAACTTCGTAGCAAGGGACACAGGCAGATGACCAGAAGGGCTTAAAGAGAATCTAACAGGTGGTTTATACATATGTGGTCAGTTAGCATTGCGAGAGACATGGAGAAGGGAGAGGTTCATGAAGCTCCATCCCTAGCTGATGAGCTATTAGCTGTTGATGGCTTTTGGAGAAAAGAGGATTGTTTTTCTTCAGTGATGTGTCTATTGGTAAGTTGTCCTTACTCTAGTAAATATAACTCAACCCCCATGTTCATGCAAGTAATCAAACCCAATAGATCAGTAAAAAATAATGCAAGAGGGGGCTTGTTGAGAAGAAGGGGGTACAGATTAAGATACATGCATATATGACATTATCACAGAGTGAAAAAATAAATGTTTTTAATTTCAGAACAAGATTGTGAATTTTGTTCAAACTGATTGACTTTACGACAGTTAACTGCAACCTATAGGCTTATTCTTTTCTTGAACAAAAAATTTTTTCACGGCTAAAATAAGGCATCCATCCAACTTTATAAAGTCCGGGCTCTGATTAATAGTCAAATTTAGGGCAACTTTACTTCCCCTTAGAGAAATTATCTGAACAAATTTTCTGTAATAAAGGAACTATTCTCTGACTCATCTGGCTAGGAGAGCCGCTGGCTAGCTTCATGCAGTCTTTGAGATTTGGGTATGAGTGACCAGGGAACTAAAGCTTTAACCTCATTTAATTTTGTTTGATTAATGTTTAATTTGAAGAGCTATGGGACTAGAGACCACATTATTGTATAGTCAACTCCTGGACTGAACATCAAATGACCTAACTGTGTGAACTAGCTAGAACAGTTAGTATGACTTTGAAAGGGCTCAGGGTACAGTGTGCCTTACTTCCAAGCTTGGGGACTGCCATAGTTCCTTTTGTCAACTTGACACAAACCTAAACACATCTGGGAAGAGGGAACCTCAGCTGAGGAATTGCCTCCATAGGTCATGGCCTGTGGGCATATCTGTGAGGGATTTTCCTGATTGCAAATTGATGTAGGAGGACCCAGCCCAGTGTGGGCCTTGCCTCCAGTGGAACAGGCCTGGGTTGTATAAGGATGTGACCTGAGCATGAGCCAAAAAAAAAAAACAAAAAACAAACAAACAAACAAACAAACAAAAAACAAGCCAGAAAGCAGTATCCCTCCATGGTCTCTGCTTCAATTCCTACCTTCAGGTCCTTTCTGGGGCTTCCTTGGATCATGGACTATAAGCTGCAAGCCAAACCAACCCGTGCACCCCCCTCAAGTTGGTTACGGTCAGCTTTCAGCACAGCAGCAGAGGAACAAAGGTGGTCAGGGCTATTTTTTTCCCCATCAGTCTATTTTCTTTTCCTCCTCTATTTCCTTCTGTCAATCTAAGCATTTCTTCTTTGCTGAAAAAAGCGGGAAGAGGCTAGTCTGTTTACAGACGGCTGCCAATGGTGGCCCCCTTCCAGCTTTCAGGTCACACTAATGCCTCTCTGGGGAAAGAGATGCAGTCCTGGGGCACTGCAGTTGGGGTGGTCACAGGCCCAGCTGGAGACAGAGAGAACGGACACGCTGTCCCAGGAGGTGAGGAGTAAATGTCACGAGAAAGTCCTTGGAAGTGGTTCTCATCCCATCTCTCCATCAAGGACATTGGGGGATGAACTGTCCTCTAAGACTTGACTTTAGTGTTATTCATGTCCGAGATGGGCTTCTGCTGGGGGAGTCCCAGAATAAGGAGGTCACTGGATTTAATTGTTTATCAGTGCACAAGGGTCTTCATATAGAGAATGACATTATCTAATAAGAAGGAGAGGGAGGGGGAAAGAAAATTTTATTTTCTTTGTGGTAAGCCCATGCAAAAGGGATTGTGGGTGGGATGGGGGTAGAGGGAAGACTACCCTTTCTAGAGGACTTGGCACACCTTGCTTAGAATGAACCAGGTAATTGTGTTTGCGGAACCTTCTGTGTTCCCAGTTCTTGCAGGGTCTTTTGCCCTTATGGAATTCAGTGCTCTTTCTTGCTGGCTCCTCAGCTTCCCCACACTAGCGCTCAGAGCTGTCCATGGCTCCTTTTGGTGTTTCTTTGGCATGGGATCCCAGCAGTTATGGTTGGCTTCCTTTGCCTTGAAGACTGTCTGCAAACAGATTGCTGTTTGCCCTGGATTTGGGGGGAGCCTGTCTCGGAATAGGATCTAAGGCCCAAGGAATCTGAGTTAGGAATCCATTTTTCAGGCCTGGCATCCTGCGAGGCTGATTTCTTCAATCTTCCTCTTTCGCATTGCTCCTAATAAACGGAGGCATTTACTGGAAGGTTAAGGAAACTTTGACGGAAGTCACAAGAAGTCCCAGAGAAGGAAAGAAAGTCAAAGCAGGAACTCTGATTGCTTTCAAATAGCCTTGGAAAATTTCCCTTCAGTATTTCTAAGCCCTGCTCACTTTAAAAAGAAGACTTCTGAAGATATGTGTCAACTATCCCATAAAACCAGGATGCCTATCATTCCCCCAACCAAGATAATGGACCTAAACAATGGGTTTATTGCTCTACTGCCCCTTGTCCAGCAACACTGTTCCTGAGTTATAATAAACACAGTTTATTGAGTAATTACTGTGACTCAGCCGATGTGTAAGAGCTGTCAATGAAAGGTCTCTTTCAATACTCACCACGCACAGTTAGTGGTGTGTTCCCCTAGAAAAGTTAAACGCTTCACCCAAGATTACTCATCTATCAAGTATGAGACCTAAACCCACAGACTAAATTCTAGTTGCGCTCAATCCCATGGCCCAACTCAACAAGATCTTGAGTTCCAATCCCAGCTTTGAGTGTTTGAAAACAAGGAACTTGTTTGGCTTCATGGGTATCTATCTGTTCACTTATTTGTAAAATGAAGATGATGATATTCTCTTAAAATGTTAAGGAGTTGGGTGAGACTTGTGAGAATTTATGCATCCATTAGTTAGTGGCATACTGTTAATAAGATTCTAATTAATTGACAAAGTGTGCTCAGATGGTAGACTCAAAGCCATACTATCTATAAAAGGAAGACATTGGTGTAAAACCTCCTGGTTTTGGACTTGATTCAGCATGGCTGAGTTACTGAATGACAATGAGTAGCTCACTTAAAGCTGGCCTGGCTAATGAAATCGCCAAGTCCTAGCTCCCTGGTTCTGCCCTGCATTTTGACACTCTAATTTATTTTTACAAAATATGTAAACATACAGAAGTCCCGATAAGAGACAGTCGCACTGTTTGTCTTATATGTGTTTAGGGTCTAGGTTAGAAATCTTGGCATGAATTTGAAGAACCAAGTAATTTTTGCCTTATTCCAACTTTTGGGTGATTTTTCTGACTCTGCCTGTTCTACATTAATACTGTTATCCTAACGATTCAGATGATCTTCCTAATTTTGAATGAAGCTTCTCCTGACTTAGGATTCTTTTTTCTGACCCAGAGCAAAGAAAAGCTAAATGGATTTCATTGAGACCAGTTTTTGATAGTAATGTTCTGTGTTTTTCAGAAAAGTTAATGCCATGTGTTTCTAATCAGAGAAATGGCCTTCTAAAACCATCCATGACAGATGACACATTTGTGGGGGACATGAATTTTTAACATGTTGGAGAGTTGTTCCATGTAGTATTGATACTTAACTTTTAATTTTTCAACTTCAGGAAGAAAATGCTTTCCTAGTTTAAACATAGTCTTCTTTAACAGGAACTGTAAGAAATGACTAAGTCACTGGAAACCTACTTGGCAGCACTGCTGAATATTCATGAGATTGAATATTTAAATCATTGTCAAAGCAAATTTTGTGGACACGTCAGATTTCAGCAACCAAGAGGCAAAGAAGTTAAACATTTCCACAGACACGATCACAGAATATGATCTATTTTCCATTTCTTCCCTAGTGGGACACTTCTGAAGACATTGTGAGAGACTCTGTGCCATTCCATAACTTGAAATTAGCAAGATGGTACCGAAGAGCTAAGGCAAGATGATGATGATGATGATGATGATGATGATGATGAGTGATGGTGATGAAAAAGGAGAGGGGGAGGAGGAGAAAGAAGGATGAGGAAGGAGGGAAGGAAAGAACGAAGGAAGGAAGGAAGGAAGGAAGGAAGGAAGGAAGGAAGGAAGGAAGGAAAAAAAGAAAGAGATAGAGGGAGAAAGAAAGAAAGAAAAAAGAAAGAAAGAAAGGATGCCTAGCATTGGTTGGATGAGACATGGCAAAGTTACATTCTTTTCTTTCTCAAAAGATTTGACTCTTCTTTTCTCCAGGCATTATTAATTCTCAGAAGACATATTCAAACACCTGACCTCCGTGTCTAAGGCCAGCTAGGAGTAAATGGTCAGGAATTGGGATTAAGCGAAAGGACAAACAAAAATCAAAAGAACCAAGGAACATTTAGCTTGGACTTCACATCAGGGAGTGATTAAATAAAATATATGGCCAAAGAAATATTTACCTAGTAAATCCTACCTGTCAACATCACAAATTTGATATTAAAAACCCCAGCCCTGTATTTAGGAAGCAATGATAGAGCCAAGGGAAGACAAACAAAAGCAGCCATCTGCTTGCATTTAAAAAGACACCCAGCCTTCTGTAGTAAATTCTCTAGGTCTTCTTAGAATGGGATTGATCATGCCTCTTTGGGGGAAAAAGGCAGGAGAGAAAACTTACACCATTTATGTTGACACATACCACGTGAAGAAGACAAAGCCTTAGAAATTTGATTAAGCTGATCCTTGATTTTCTCTTCTGAAGGAAAAAAGACTATCTTGATTGCTCTTGCAGACTGTAAAAGCAAGGCCTACCTCTAATTATGTTTCTTACCAATGAAGCCTCAGAGGGCATGGGAAAGATCAATCTGATCATGATTAGGCTTCCTGTTTTAATTTGATTGATGCAGAGAAAGCTATATCACTTGGAAGTCTTCAAACAGCCTTCAAACACAACCAGGCCATTTCCTTGGCCCCAGCAGGGCTCCTGAGACTTGGGCCTTAAGGATTTCTTTCTGTTTTTTTCTCTTCCCTCTCTGGGTTCTGCATATGAATCAGAAAGCTTTGTACCATGGAGAAACAATATAAATAAATCATGTGATAAAATGACCTTTTTGAAATCACGTTTTGGCTGGGAGATGCTTTTTGCAGCTGTCTCTCTGCTCTGACTGTAGATGCTAGTGAGAATGGAGCTTTTACAAGCCCCATGCTGAAGTCTGACATCCATTGAATCCAATTCTGGGGAAGCTAAATTCAACACACTTTCTTTTTGCTCGCTTTGTTTTTTTTTTTTTGTTTTTTGTTTTTTGTTTTTTTTTTTGGCAGTTCGAAAACCCATACTGCCAGCGACCTGGCATGTGTACAAATAATATCCTTATCTCTGGCCTTCCACGTTGCTTCTGGAGAGAAGAAAGTGGTTTCTGGGAGAAGGGGCCTGAGAAAGGATGGGGAAACAGACTGTTTATGTATTTATTGTATCTGTTTACTGGCCTGAGTAGGGAAGCTGGTTGAGCTGTCCTGGGAATTGTTGCCTAGAGTGGCATGTAAAAAAGGAAGAGACTTGAGAAGTGACAGGGGAGTCCTCTTTTCCTGTTGTACTTTCACTAAAAAGTGTGACAGGTCTCCATAGGCCAGGAGATGAGACACAGATACTGGGGGCAGGGCACGAGATGAGTGGAGGGCCCATTTCTCCAGGTGTCGGAGCTTTGAGGCCGTATCTGACAGATGCTCTATTTGTCAACATGGCCTAATCCACATGTCAAACATTTTCTCCCTGTTTCCAGGACAGGTCCTGTTTGTGTTCCTTTCCAGAGGATTAGAATTCACAGATGCATGAGTTCCCATAAGGAAGGGGAGGCCATGAGGGAGAAAAGCATGGCCGTCTGGCTGGCCTTCCAACCTTCCATTTTGTTTCCAGTAAGTTTTTGTTTTGTTTTTAATAAAGTTTGGGCCGAGTCATCTTATGTCATTGGAAGCAGAACAAGAAGTAGAAATGAAGCATTCTCTCTCTCAAAGCAGTTCTGGAATGTCCCGCCCCTTTGCTTTCTTAGTCACGCTATGTTCTTTCGGAAGGATGCAAGGAATAAGTCAGGATTTAGGAGCAAGAAACATTTACTGTCGTCTAGTGGTCATGTGTGGCTCTGCCTGGAAGCTCCACCACCCTATTTGCCTTATGAGTTTTCTCTGGTCCCCTCCTTTGGCTCACTCAGCTCTTGCACTTCTCAGGATTTGTCTACTTCCAACTCTCCTCCTTCTCTTCTCCCTCCCTCTTTTCAAGACGGTTTCCATGTCTAGTCTGCTTACTTTCTAATTTAGGAATTAGGTTTACAGTTTTCCTCAGAATCCTAGTGCAGACACAGCATACTGAGGTGGACACGGAAGGGGAACGGAGCCCCCCACCTCCATTCCGCCCCTGGACTTCTTTTTGATCATTAAGCTGGCAATTCAGCTTGTCATGGGCCAGTCCCACCAGCAATTGTTGCAAACTCTACAGCATAAATAAACAAACAAACAGTAAAATAAATCAGAGTCTTAAAAACTGAGTTAGTCCCATTTCAGTGGTCAAACTTTCATTTGGACAAGAAAAAAGTCCTTTTGTGATTTTTGAGGTCAAATCATAAAAAGTAGATACTTTATCCTTTCATTTACAGTTTGAAATTTGGTTATGTCTTGCGCGGGGGGAAAAGATGTGGATAAAAAATCAATGTCAACCACTTAATAAATGTAATAAAAAGATAAAATACTTTTCTTTCCATTAAAGACCATTGAGATGCTAGCTAAAGTCTAGTGTAGAGTCTATAATGTTGCCAGCAGTCAACCATTTTCGACCTACAAAATTCAGACTTTCATGTGGTTCCACATAATGGACTGAATTTATGTAAAATTTTGATTTGGGCTAAGTATTTCTATAGTTTCTAAGTCTTGGAGAACCCACAAGGACTTCCGCCCTCACTCCTCTTGTCAATCCTCAGAATTCCTAGGGCTTGGCTCTTTTCCTCTGACAATGTCATGGTACGGCTCGCCGATAGGTGCCAATCATAAGTCAACAGCTTAGCTCTTGTTGATCTGGTACAGATCAGAAATACATCAGGAGACTCAATGTCTTGACCCAACCCATGCAATTCAAAGAGCTGTACGTGATGCGCATGATGAAGACATGGTTGTGTAGATGAGAGATGGCATGCCGTACTGTTTAGGATGAGATCAGCCTAAAGCATTCACTTTCACCAGCCCTTTATGTTTAAAAGGAGAAAAATAAGGGCTGGAGCTGTGGCTCATTTGGAAGGATGCTAGCCTAGCATAACAAAACCCTGAGTTCAGTTCCCAGTACTGAATAAACTAGGTAGGTGACACATGCCTGGAATCCTATCATTCTGAAGGCAGGCGGGTAAGGAAGTTGTTCTCAGCTACATACCAAGTTAGAAACTAGCATGAGTTATAGGGGAGCCAGTCTCAAAAAGTAATACAAATAAATAAAAAGGTAAAAAAAGAAAAGAAACTACAACACACTTGTAAGTGACTTAGTTAGGGTTTCTATTGCTGTGAAGATGTCAAAAGACACCACAACCAAAGGAAAACATTTCATTAGGACTGGCTTACAGGTACATTATTATCATGGCAGGAGGCATAGCACCATGCAGGCAGACATTTGCTGGAGCAGAGGGTTTGGATTGGCAGGCAGCAGGGAGAGGAAGAGAGAGAGAGAAAGAGAGAGAGAGAGAGAGAGAGAGAGAGAGAGAGAGAGGAAACTGGGCCTGGATTGAGCATTTAAAACCTCAAAGCCTACCCCCTGTGACACACGCATCCTCCAACAAGGTCACACCTATTTCAGCAAGGTCACATGCCCTAATCCTTTCAAACAGGGCCACTCCCCATGAGCCTATGGAGGACACTTTCATAAAAACAAACAAACACCAAAAAAAAAAAACCCAAAACACCACAGTAAGCACCAAGACCAGCCCCTCACACAGTACCTCAGGGTGCAAGTGTTTGTACCTTTGTGCTTAGCTTTAACTGCTAATGAGTGTTCAAAACCAGAGAGGAACTTTCCCTGGGCTGATTACCTGTAGGGAATACCCAGAAAGTAGAGATTTACATTAGACTGAGGTAAAACTTCAGCCCAGCCCGTGTTGAGATTCATTTGATGTCTACCAACTTCCATGTTCTCCCAGTCCCCAGCCCAGGCTGAGTGACAGCCTTTGCCCCGTCATTGGTCCTACACCAGGTTTTATCAATTCATAAGAAATTTGTGAAGCCATCCTTCCCTACTCACTTCACCCCAATGAGATTTTAATACTGTGTATTTGTAACATATAATATTGTACATCTGTTTATACAATGGACATCTGCACTTTTAATGTAAGATGAGTAAGAGAATTTTCTATAAGGAATACATCTAATATATTCAGGTTTCCACCAGACTTTTCCTTCCTACAAGGCTATTTACAATTTACTAAAGCATCTGTTTGGTAGATATTTTTTTGGCTGATTTACAGCACTAAGTGGTTTACCAAGCCAAAAATAAATAAACACCATATATCAAATTACAATCATTTTAGTTCCTCACATTATGAAGTATGAATTTGAAGAGAGATATAAATTTGTTTAAACAAATGCGATTTGCTTGAATAGAAGTAGCCATACTCAGTGGACCTTCATTTAGTTGCTGCTCATGCTTTTGACTACTGTATTGTCCATTTATGCCACACCAACAAATACATGATGCTGGTTATTTTATATGAAAAGAGATTGATTTTGCTCACAATCTTGGGAGTTGACAATCCAAGATCAGGTGGCCTCAAATGTCCAACTTCTAAAGAGCCCACTGGGCTACCACAATATGGTAGAGGGGCAGAAAAGGCCAGACACACGGTCTCTTTGTCACAGCCCACTCTGTTGTTGAGAACTAACTCTTCAAGATTAGTGTTCATCCTTCCCAAGGGTAGAGCCCCCAGTAGCCCACCTCACAGTGTGCTTTTTATTCATGTTTCCATTGCTCCAGCATGGACACACTGGAGACTAGGCCCCACCACATCTAAATCAAAGCAACTATCCAATAAAACGTTGTGCCTTCTGATCCCAACAACCCAGCAGATAAATGCAGAGCTTATGATGTTCATTATCTCTGGGATATTTGGAAAGACTTAGCTCCAAATATATGGCATGAAAAGATTGCAAAGGAGTGTCCGTCAGTTCATAGTATCATCTTTTCCCCAAGAACAGTAGCACCTTGACCCACATGTAAATGGATAATTAATGGCCTTGTCTGCATGCTGGAACAGAGCCAATGAATGACTCCTCTATGTGGCTCTATTTTTGCCCAGTCGATGTCATTATATCCTTTCCATGTTGGAGTCTGATTAATCAATGAATCAAAAATCAAAAGGATAACGACTTTCTCTTTTAAACCCATATTTTAATTTAATTCTTTCTCCAATTGTCTTTCCCTTCAATACTTTTAATTTAGTGAAACTTTTCCTTCGAGTCCATTTTTAACATCTTAGCGTGGGTCTATCGCTGTTGGGATGGTTCAGTTGATTCATATGGCACTGATCATTTTCAAAATGATCATTCAAGGTTTTCTTTGATGAACACGAAATCTAGAAAAATAAATGATGTTTTTCTAGAAACTTTTGGTTAATTAGGTCATATTAAGGAATAAAACCTATGTAGATAATAAGTATGAAGAATGACTCCTTCAAGACTAGGCCGATAAACAGGAGGAGGAGGCACTCAGGCAGCAGCTGAGTGTCCCCTGCTGTGCACACACAGTAAGCTGGCCGAGTGGCACAGAGCTAGTTCAGATTTTATATATATATATATATATACACACACAAGTATAATTTCAGGAAGTTTCTCTAGCACTGGGTTTCCATATGACTTTTTTACGTAGAACCTTTGAAGAATTTCCAAATCCCCAGGATCTGATGTCTAAACAATTAATCAAACTTGTCATTGTCTCAACCCTTGAGTTTTTAAACATGGAAGCCTAAAGTCATAGATAAGGTGATGGGACAGCAGAACTCAGAGTCTCAAGGCTTCCTGTTGCCACATCATCTAAGCCAGAATTCTTCAGCGAGGGACGGAACTCATGGTCCTAACCTGTAATGTGTTCTCACTCTCCGGCAAATTACCTGCCCACAGAACTAAGTCACAGAATGCAGGAAAATATGTTTTGTTATCTCCCCACCCCCACCGCCCCATGAGGAAAATTAAGATCAAGGTGCTTAAAGCTACTTGTCGGATCACAAACCCTAGGCTGAGACCAGGCCATTCATTCTCAGCTAGGGCAGATTCTTTTCCCTTTCTTGGTGGTCACCAGGCATTGTCTGGAAATGTTTCTGGTTGCTCCCACTCGAGGATAGTGCTACTGTGACCAGTGGCTGCTGGCTGTCCATCATCCTCGATAACAGTGGTGCTCAACCTTCCTGATCCTTTAATAGAGTTCCTCATGTGTGGTGACCCCCAAACAAAATTATTTCATTGCTACTTGATCCTAACTGCACTTTTGCTATTTGTTATGAATTGTAATACAAATACCTGATATACAGGATCTCTGATATGCGACCCCTGTGAAAGGGTCATTCAACATCCCCCAAAGGATCATGGCCCACAGGTTGAGAACCACTGCTCTAAAGCATAAGACTGTCACTGTGTGCATACAATGGGGTCATAGTATCACTGTTGAGCAAACTAGGTCCAGGGTCTCCAGTACTGTCCAACAGAACCCTTACAATGATGGATATGTTCCACAAATCACTTGAAGTGTTGACATGGCTGGGATGAAGTGAATGGCAATTCCTTTAATCATAAATACTATGAGTAGGCCAGTGGTCATTCAGCCAGACACTTCAGGTTTTCCTTCTGTACTAGTCAGTCTGGTGCAGGAGACTTGTCTATATTCTGTCAATCATGATTTAAATAAACGCTGATTGGCCATTAGCCAGGATGTAAGGTGGGACAACCAGACAGGAAGTAGAGGTGGAACAAGGAGGATAGGAGAATTCTGGGAAGCAGGAAGCTCTCTCGGCATTCCTGTCTAGACCATCGAAGAAGGAAGATGTGACCTGCCCCGCTGAGAAAGGTTCTGAGCTATATGGCTAACACAGATAGGGATAGTGGGTTAATATAAGCTTACAAGAGCTAATAAGAAGCCTGAGCTAATGGGCCAATCAGTTTGTAAATTATGGAGACTATCTGTGTGATTTTCTCTGGGACTAAATAGTTGGGGGACCAGGCAGGACAGAAACCAACAAGCCAGCCCCTCATGCTACATCACTCCTTCCTTGCTTGTGGCACACCATGATAGTAACACTTCCACAGAGTTATGAGAAGAACGGAGTACAAGTGTGTGTGATTAGGCTAGTAGCTGCTGTTAAGATACAGACATGAAATCTATACAGTTTGAGTATGTATATACGAAAGCTTAGGGACAGAAGTTTTTTTTATTTTGGACTTTTTTCAGATTTTGAACTATTTGAATAGCTATAATGAGATATTGTAGGTATGGAATTTGAGTTTCAACTCCAAATTCATTTGTGTTTATACACACACATGCAAACACATACATATTCTCTCGAGGTAACTTTGTACTGTATTTTAGTAATTTTGCACAAAACAAAGTTTGAATACATTGAACCATAAGAGGTCAGGTACTAAATCTTCCACCTGCCTAATTTTGTTGGCATTCAAAATATTTCAGGTGCTGAAGCATTTTTTAAATTTATTTTATTTTAGATGTTCAGATTAGGGATGCTGGACCTACATGTGAATACTGCTAAGTGTTTGCATATATTTATTATATGCACACACACACATACATCCCTGAAGCAATTTCCCAAAGAATGGTTTTAAATAATAACTACATGTTGAGAAATTTCACAGATGTGTAAATGATTAGGTCCTTAATCCTGCTTGGTCCCTGTGTGTCACCTCCTGCAACTGCCATACACGCCAGGACCCCAAATATGAAAGATCCACTTCTCCTAGATCCAGGAACAACAAAACTGGAATAAATACATGAGGATGGATATTAGTATTAGCAAGACCCCTAACCCCCACCACCTTAAACAGGTTTCCTTAAACATCAGTACTGTTGCTATAACCACAGTGAGATCTAAAAAGTAAGATGTGTGTGCCCTTTGTGGAAACACATCGTTTGATGCCTTTTTAGTGTTCTGGAGACCGACTCTACTCCTGTAGCTTCAAAGTGTTTCTGGGAGAAATGAGAAGTGACCCTTTAGGACATTGTGTGGGCCCAGGGGACTAGGCAAGCTCTCTAGTGATTGCCCTTGGAGGCTGATGCTGGGGGCTGGATTCAAATCTTTCTGCTGCAGGGGAGTAAAGTTAGTCCTTACATCTCGAGGTGTCCATGTGTCAGAGAAAGGGATCAACTGATGAAAAGTCTTGCAAAATTAATATTAGGAAAAGGTTAGTTAGATTCCCTTTGCATTTATGTTCTCATGATCTTTGAGTTGAGCGCACTCTGGAACAGTGTCTAAACTCAGAAGAAAAGAGTCCAGGCTTAAAGAATGAGTCAGAAGAAAGATAGACGGTCCAACCAGCATGCATGTAAACCAGGCTTCTCTTTGCACTCATCTGCCTTATTGTTTTTACTTTAGTAATTTTCTTCATAACCCTCAGGAATCATTACTACGTGTTTGTAGAGCCATTGCCTAGTGTCTCGATGTCTAACCATTGCCATAATGTGCCTGAAGGTGGAGACAGTTTCTAACCTCTTCACCAAGACATCATCTATATAAGCTAGCAGAGTACCTGATATGCAGTCTGTGTTTATTGAACATTATTTGGATGAAGGAATAAATGTAAACCACATTGATTTGCCCTGAAACACAGCCAATTCCTTTTTTCTTACTCACATAAGCCATAAACCACTGCTAAAGACAAGTTTCTCATGTTCTATAAATGAATCTTCACAACTTAATGTTTCTCCCTGGATTTGAGATAAGTCTGATTTAGAAGCAGTTTTCCAATTCATAATTGTTTCTAGCTTCAAGATCACAGGAATAGGGCCTCCTAGGATGAAGCCTTTAAAGGGAAAATTATTCAAACTGTTATGTGAAACATGCAATGGTCAGGTCCATAGCCCACTTAGACATGAGTTCCCAGAGAGTGCAGGAGGTACCCAGCTCCACGATGTTCAACAAAGCCCCTATTTTAGAACCTTTGGGTATACAGCTGCTGAGACAGCCTTCTTGCAAGCACTTAGCACTTACAATGATTCTACTATGCTTATTGGACCAGGGGTCAGGGTTAAGGCACAAAGAATATCAAGGTGATACAGCTTCGTTTAAGCTAGTAAATCTTACAAATCAAATCTTACAAATCTGGTTTTGCTTCCCAGCTTGGTCACGTTCTGGTGGTATTGGACAAGTTACACATCTTTCTTGAACTTTTGATTTCTTGTCTGTTAACTGAGGTGACAATAGACTATACACTGTAATGCTGCAATACAATTTGGGTATTGTTAAGAATTTGCTACAGTGTCCAGCATATAGAAAGTATTTCATAATGTCAATCAGATATGATAGTTTTAAAACTGGGTTACAAATTCTTTGGTGTTATTCCATTGAAAGGTGAAGGCAAGTCCCTTTTCCAGAATATGGATGAGTGTCTGGTGACTCGTTAATGATAAAGTATGGCGACACTGACATTTAGTTGCCCTCTAAGCAAGAAGTAGTAAGAAGACAATAGCCCCCATCTTGTTTTCTGAAATATTGACTGACCTTGAAAAGAGGTCAATGGCCCACTTCCATGAGGCTACCGTTCTGTACAGTGCACCCGATACCGTAGGCTACTTGGCCAGTGAGCTTCTGGGATTCTCCTGGCTCTGCCTTCCATCTTCCTGTAGTAGTGTTGGGTTTCCAGGCAATCAATTGCACTGCATGCTCGACTCTTAGATAGGGTCTATGGCTTCAAACCCAGGTCCTCAGGCTTGTACAACAAGTATTTTACCCACTTAACCACCACCCCTGCCCTATTCTGAAGTTCTGAGAAGGCCGCTTGTATAGCTGGCCTGCCTTTATATCTTCTCATCCAGTTTTCAAGGGGGAAAGAATATCCCATACATACATTTTTCCCTTCATTCTGCAAATTGAAGTCTGTTTAAAAGCAGCATCCAAATGCCATTTCAGCTACTTCCTTTGTCTCCTTAAGAAGTATTGATCCTTGTCTAGTCTACTGACGGCATGACCCTGTGTAGTACAAGTGGGTAGACAAACGACCTCTTTTTTCTTTCTTTCTTTCTTTCTTTCTTTCTTTCTTTCTTTCTTTCTTTCTTTCTTTCTTTCTTTCTGTCTGTCTTCTCTCTCTCTTTCTCTGTCTTTCTTGAGTAACTATGTGAGGGTGTTAAAACAGGCTGTTAAGGTACTTTCTTTGACACATTTTGTCCCCTCCCCTCTTCAGAGGAATCAACTGAGGCTTATTCATAGGAAATGAATGACTGGTCACAGAGTCACCCAGAGACTGACCCTCCTTGGCAGCTGCAGAATGCTTTGCCCCGCTTCACGTCTGTTCAGAAGCACCTTCATGCATATATCCATATAGCACTGTTCCTGGCCAGAGAAAACTTTTAATTATGAAAGAATTACGGAATCCTGTGGCCTTGCATCAGCAAAAACACTAGAAAGAAGGAAAATGGAAACATCTTCCTTGGAACACACCTGTGAGCCCCTCTGACTAGAGCTTTGTGAATGAATTGGCCCATTATCTCTCTCCCGGTGATGTGGTCACAGCTAAACTCTGGCACCAACACAGCTGTTCACAGCCACACACAAAATGTCAGCCAGTGGTGGCGTCAGCCATTTGTCTTCACGTGGTGCAGCTTCATTTTGTTCCTTTGAGAATGAACCCTGACACTGTGTTCCAGCAAGGATCTAATCAGCAAATCTGAAAGGCATGCATGGGCCAGTTTTCTGGAATGAGGTGGTGCTCTCTGCAAGTCTCTCCTCTCAGTCCCCACCCCCACCCTCAGAACATCATGAGTCCTCAGTAGTCCACCCCCAACTACGAACACATCGAGTTGAGAGAGAATCTTGACAGTGTGTTTTTAATAGAGCCCGAGCAGGAAGTGACCTGAGGTGGAACAAATGTCCTCATGATCTGAGGGAGAACCACAGCTGCCCTGAACTCCTCCGTTGTGTTAACTGACACCAGAATGTTCTTCACCAAACAGTTCAATGTCGTACGACAACTAAAATAAATTTTTTAAACAATTTTTTTTAAAAAAATGGGCATTTACTAAATGCCAAGCAAATGTACAGGGCCCAGAAGGGCTACCAAAATGTTTTCTATTTATTAGAGTGTAAGTTTCACATTTTGCTCCTGAATGCCTTTAACATGGCTGGCACACTTCTCATGTTCAATAAATAGTGAATGAATGAAAAATAATGCACACAGAAAATTGATCTAGTGAGCTACTCACGGTAGATTGGCAGTAGCCCCCTAGTGAGCCATATCCAAAAGGATCAGGAAGTCACATCCAGGTACAACAGAACTGTGATCTTGAGAGCAGTGTCTCTCAAGGGCCAGAAAAGGTAAGATCCATGAGCAGGCTGTGCGCCAGCCCTTCGTGTGCTAAACATACCCCATACAGCTGTTCCTATCCCCTTCACCTGCCAGCTTCGGGGCTTGATTTTCTTTTTAATGCTTTGCTCTCAGTTTCTGAAACGAGTGGCTATCAGGGTCTAATCCTTATAAAACTCTCTACCGTGACAGTCCCCAGCTCTTCTCAATCCATGCCCTTCCTCTTAACACCCCAAAAGTTTTATGGTTTTTGTAAGTTTCACAGTTTATCCTGATAAGTAGAAGGACACTGAAACACACACATTTAGTCAGGTATGGAGGACCATGCCCACTATCCTAGCACGTAGGAGATGATGGCAGAAGGATCAGGAGCTCAAGCCCAGTCTAAGCTACATGAGACCCGGTCTCAAAAACAGTGGGGTTAAGATGGTGTACGGAAATGGCTTAAGAACCAAAGCGTTTGCCAAACAAGCATGGGGCATAGTTCAGCTCTACATACCCACACAAGTGCCAGGCTCTAATCCCAACACCCAGAATGCAGAGAGACACGAGATCTGCAGAGGGAGATGGCTAGCTAGATCAGCCAAATTAGAGGGCTCCGGGTGGCCAAGTAAGAGATCCTGCCTCGCTACATCATGGAAAGAAACCAAGAAGACACCTGACATCAAGCTCTGGCCTCTTTCCTGTGCACACAAGAAAGCATGCATGCGCAATCACATACACAATAAACCCACACACGTAAAACATAAATGTTTAAAACTCGTGCTCAATTAACAATGCTGCCCTCTTGCACTTAACTCTATTAAAGTGAAAAGAGCAAGCTTGGGCATTACGAGAAGAAACTGCAAGACAATGCTATTTTCAGGATGTCATTTAGAGTTTCTCATTTAAAGGTTCAACTAAACTCATTCCAAAACCCTTGGAGAGCCACTCCTGTGCCAGCAACTGGGGGCAGAAATATTCAACCACAGCTTCTGGTTGCAGAAACCGATCTTATTGATCCCTGAACAATTAGGTCTAAGGGCTTGCCAAGCATAGCCAACGTTTCCCTTCATTCCACTTTTGGATTTTTAATAAGTGTGCATGAACTCACAAATTGGAGAAAAGAATTCATGTGAATTTAATAAAGAAATACGTGTGAATATATAATCAAAAGGTTGTGTTTCTAATGACATCTTTCTTTGATATTAGAGGAAAATGAACCAGATTCACAAGTGGATGTCTAGCTGTTCTTTAAAATTAAGACCCATTGTGATGGAAAACTTGAACCTAGCCATTTTAAATAGCAAAGGGAAGTGAAGAATGGGTTCTACATCCAAGTTGCATAGCATATTATTCCAGTGACATTAACATGGCATAATATCTGATTTGATAAAATTCCTCATTCCCTATTTTTTTCCTGGAAATATTTGTTGGGGAAGTAAATAAAGATATATTTATACTTAGAAACATATCTTAGTGGTATAAAAAAGATTAATCTAGTGTGTGTGTGTGTGTGTGTGTGTGTGTGTGTGTGTGTGTGTGTGCCTGAGTGTTTTCTATGTGCACCATGTATGTGCAAGAGCTTGTGGAGGTCAGAAGAGGGCATCAGATTCCATCCAGAACTGGAGTTACAGGGCTGTTGTAAGCTGCCATAAGGGTGCTGGGAACTGAATACTGGTTCTCAGAAAGAGCAGCAAGTGCTCTTAACTGCTGAGCCATCTCTCCAGCTCCTTGGGATTTCTGATTCTGAAACAAAGGTTTAAATTCATGGACCATGCTGATAGCAGAGAACATGAACAGTTAATATAGCCATCTTGATTCCTGAGAATGGGTATGCTTTGGAACCCTCACAATCAAATAAGTACATAGTAAAGTAAATACATAATTAAGTCACTGAAAGAGTGGCATTAACCACAGCAGTGGGGATTAGAGAACATATTGTGATTCCTTTAAGTTGCCTGTATTAGCACTTATAATTTAAAGCTACAATTGCATATGCTGCTGCTCATATTTACAATTTAAAGCTACAATTGCATATGCTGCTGCTCATATAGTAGGAGACCCCCTTAGCCAAGCAGACAATGGAGCCTACAGCAATATGGCAGACAGGAAACACCCAGTTATGCACAAATCATCCATCTCAAGCCTACTTCGTGCCTCTTGGGGACAAATTTCTCACTTAGGGATTCAATTCCATGCTACAGGTATCAGGATGGATTTGTGAGAGGTGCTTCCTAATACCAAGAAAACAAAATCCTATGACACATGAATGACTTATCGATCGATCAGTGGAGATGAGAAAGAAATAATTTGAGTTCTAGACCTATGAGCAGAACTGGAAAGATACCAGAAGAGAAAGGCTGGGGTTGGGTATGGCTGACTACCTAATACACTAATAACTACCTTGCGAAGAGGAGGCCTGGGGCATTGGCTTACATATTAGTTATTTCTTCTGACTGCTATGACATGGCTTATGTCATGTATCCTTCCAGGAGTCACAGTCCATCGTGGTTGAAAGGTGGCACTCGATGCATTGGGTCACACTGCAGCCACAACCAGGAAGCATGGAGGCGAATGCTAGTGCTGAGCTCACTACCTCCTCTTTACTCAGTCCAGTACCCCAGCTCATGTAATGGTGTCACCCACATTTAGGGTGCGTCTTCCGATCTCCATTTCCCCAATCTAAAAACATTGTCTCCTGGTAGATCATAGAGCCTGTCAAGTGAACAAGCTCCAGGCTTATGGCTGAGAATGGCTGTCATTGGCTTATGTATTGAGATCTGGCTTTGGGCTCCCTGACCCACCTTTGTGTTCTCTTTCTTCATAGGTCTGGAATTCGGGTCAGAAAGAAAAATTCTGCCCAGGAGAATCTCCGGCTGTTGTCCTAACAGCCTATGGGGCAGCCTTCTGTAACTGGCTGCCACTGAACCTGATTTTACAGAGACTGGAAGAGAAACCTGTTGAGCAAGCTTGAGTTTAGAGACAAGGCACACTGTATCCTCATTCCAGGGACAGAGCGTGAGCCTCATTCTTGCTCTCTCAATCTGGGGGACAAGACACTATCCTGAAGAACATGTCAATGCTTCTGAAATTGTAATAGTCATAAGAATTGCCTGATGGTCTTTTTGAAATAGACTGCTGGCCCTTACCTCAGAGTCCACAGTGCAGTGAATCTGGGGCCCAGTGATGCACTCAAGACAGATCCCAGGTGTCACTTTTCTCTGGGAACAAGCTTCTGAGGACGGCTGTTTTAGAAATCATTTAAAGTGAGGTTGATTTTATTTCGTCTTAATACTCCTTTGACAGGGGCTGTTTCTGTGAAGCACAATAAAAATAAGCTGCTAGAAAAGCAAAAAGATGCAGTTATATGCACATGAACTCCAGCGATTCCACACGCAACATCCACTGTTCTAATTCCTGCAAGCATTTCCCAAACTATCTCAGTTCTTCTTAGTGTCAGGCCTTGGCTCTGGGTCTGCCATGGCTCCCTCCCTGATGGGCGAGCCCTGTTTAGGCATCCCTCCAATGTTTAATTGCCTCTCGAATTTCTAGAGTAAAATCCAAAGGCCCTAAACCTAAACCACAGTTTGCCTCGCTGGCGGCAAAAAACTAGCAGCCTTCTTTTAGAGACCGTTTCGACAGTTTCATAAGCAAGCCATGTGCGCAGCTGTATTCAGTACGCATTACCCTGCTATAGCCCCAGCTTTCCCTCTCACCATCTTTTTCCCAACTGGTCACCCAGGGGCTACACCATCCAAGCAAATGACACTCTCTCCTGTAGCAACCATCAACATGTAACAGTCAATAGCTCCCCAGGAGGGGTGAGTCCCTTGGGTGCCCTCTATGCATGATGCAGTGCCCACGCCCCGGGCTTGTGCAGTGTCCACGCCTGGTTGCAGTTGCAGTAGTCATGCTGCAAGTGGATGGCAGCATTTCATGGTACCCCTCTCTACCCTACTGTTCTTACAGTCTTTCCACCCACTTCCTGATGTTCCTAGCGCCTTGGAGAGATGATGGAGATGTCCCATTTAGGGCTGAGTGCCCAGCCTTCATGTGCCATCGCTGCGACCAGAGCTGTCTCTCGCGGTTAAAAATGAATATGGTTTGTTGCTTTCAGGCTGATTCAATATTACAAAAGAAAAAAGATATTAGTGTTGCTCCCTGTGCAGCATTCTCAAGCTGCATCTGTTGATGTATTTCTGAGTTTCTATGTATAGTGCTACACTTAACATGAAAGTGTGGATGTCTCACTATACTGCTTTCATTGTCTTTGGCTATATGTGGGATTACTGAATTATGAACTAGTTCTGTATTTTGTTTTTGGCGAACCTTCATATTCTTTCCATCATCACTGTACTATTTACACTCTCACCAACAATGGATGGGGTTCTGTTTTCTCCACATATCACAGTGCTTGTTGTATTTGGTGTTTTTTGATAGTCACCACCCTTGTAAAAGTGAAGTCCTATGTCCTTGTGAGTTTGATTTGTATTACCCTGGTGATTTTTTATAATGAGCCCCTTTCCCTATATTGTTGGTCATTTGATAGACTTTTGAGAAGTACCTGGTAAAGTCTACCGCCCAGTTTCTAGCCAGGTTTTTTATTTTTGCTATAGAATTTTTAAAAGTCCTTTAAGAGGAAGGCCCTAGCAAACAAGCAGCTGTCATCCGATCCCCTTTATTGTCTATGACACGTGCCTCTCTTTTAAACATCGTCGAGGCCTGGCTGCGTATTCTGAAGCCTTGCTGTGTGCCGGGAGCATTGTGTGGTTGTTAACTAAGACATGCTCTTTACTGACTCTCTTCACTATAGTCTAAGCATCCCACAGAAAGACCATCACCCTCAGCTCAGAGGAGGAAAGTGAGGTCCTGGGAATGCACCATCGTGCATGAGATAACTCCGAGAAGGCAGGTGCACCGTGGCTTCTATACCTGTGTCCTCACACCTGTGTTTCAGGCTTTGGTCCTCTTTTAACTCCAGGTCTTTTCCATCAGAAACCCAGACGAGCTGTGTGCTTTATGCAAGGCACTGGGAGCCCGAGGACTACAGGTGGGCTCTACCCTTGCTAATTAAGTCTGGGGAGGCTTCACTTTCTTGTGTGAGTATCAATGAGTTCTCAGCCAGTTTTCAAAAATGAATGCTCCTGACAGCTCAGGAGACATCCTACAACAGATGGGTTCTGTGGTCAGGTCACTGAGCAGGATGTGCTGTCTAGGATCCCTGCCATATTCTGAGCTGTTATCGTGAGCCAGGAACAATGGTAGATTTTTGATATGTCGTTTATTATAGCATTTATGTTTGCGTCTCTCTGACCAAATATGAGACATCACAGCTTAAGGGGAGCAAGTTTTCTTTTGGCACACAACTTCAAAGTACAATCCACTCAACTCAGTGGTGGCGCGAGCCCATGGCTGAGCCTTGTTCACATTCTGGCTGTGGACCAGGAAGCAGGAGGAGAAGGCTAGAACCAGAAGAGAGCACCATCTTTCTACCCCACACATCAACATCTACAGTATCCAAGGCCTTCAAAATGATGCTCGGATCAAGCTTAAAATAAGAACCTGTGGGGAAGGATTCAGATCCAACCATCACAGAGAGACTGACTAGGATATGGGCTCTTTTGAGATGGATGCAGCTAGGCACTATGTTAAAGGATTGACTTTACTTAACATTTCCCTAAACTTAGAGGTAAAGGAATCCCTTTCTTATACAACCAATGTCTTAAATGATGTAGATGCACATGGAAATAGACTAGAAACAAAACACTAAAGGTTTTTTTCAGCTCCCACATTCTATGACCATATGAATGTTTTTCTTGCTCAACACAGTAGAAAAGCCAAAAAAATCTCAAAACTAATAATAGCTATACCTTATAGTAAGTGCTCTCATTAACCCTACACTAGACCAGACACCCAAATGCTGTTCAGAGTGCTTTATACTAATTGGCTCACTCAACACCTATAACCAACCACTGCACTATGACAATTAGAGTAGCAATTGTCTATAATCGGTATTGACAGTTGGTGTGGGAGGGCCTTCTGTCTATGTTGCTTTTATTGGATAATGAATAAAGAAACAGGTTTGGCCTGATAGGGTAGAACAGAGCTAGGCAGGGAAAACTAAACTGAATGCTGGGAGAAAGGAGTCAGTGAGAGGCCATGTAGCCCCACTGGAGCTGGCTGGAAATTTACCCAGTAAGCCACAGCCACGTGGCGATACACAGATTACTAGAAATGAGTTAAATTAAGATGTAAGAGTCAGCCAATAAGAAGCTAGAGTGAATAGGTCAAACAGTGATTTAATTAATACAGTTTCTGTGTGGTTATTTCAGGAGTCTGGGCAGCCAGGAAACAAACAAGTGGCCTCCTACGACAGACAGTATTATCCCATTTTACAGATGAGGAAGCTGAGGCCCACCAGGAACAGCTGCCCTCTGAAAATGAACCCTCTCAGAGAGACTTAGGTTTTCCTGTTGCCCCATGGGCAGGGTTAGGCAACACTCAAACATTCAAGCCCATCCTATTTGTACTTGATTGCCCCACGCTCATTAGCTTATCAAAGTCCCTAATGTGGCTATAATCTGTACTGTTGGACATTTCTGACTTTTTCTACTGTCCCTCTGTTTAAAAACCTGGCTCACATTCATCACCCTCTTGATCAAGTTGTAGACAAAAGCAGCCTTCAGATGCGGCCTATTAAGATTTATTTTTAATGAGGAGATAATTCCTCTAACAACACAAGCCAGACTCGTGTGGGTATGATTACACAATCAGGCTGTCTTCAAAAAGAGTAAAGAAAAGCAGGTTTGTGCCTCCCATTACTCTCAAGGAGGTCAGCCTGCCTTGATTAATGCCATGCTACTAAAAAGCCACACAGTACAAGGGAGAGCATTTGTGAGTCCCCGCCTCCCCGTCTAGGATTAAACTGTCACTGTGACAGAGGGAGTTTCTGGTCCAGGAATGTGGACATCTTTAGAAGGTGCATGTCCTGAGCTGTGGAGCTGGAAGTCACCAGAGGAAGGCCAGCCTGTTCCTTCTCCTGGCTGCACTGCCCTACATTCCCTGAATTCCCTGGCTAACCCTCTGTGCTTTTCCTGTGTCACTCCAGGGAAAAGATTTGATAATTAACCCCAACATTTTGGAGTCCCTCTGTCTGATTTTTATGCTTATTTTATAGTGGAAAATGATGTGAAAAGAAACTTCTCATACGCACTTTCTAAAATACCCCAAGTCATCTTTAGATGTCTCTATCCTACGGGCAATCCTCCTTTTTTAGCTCCAGGTAAACAAATCACTTTACTTTCATAAGTAATTTATCTAGTAATCTCTTTATATTTAAAAACCACCCAAAATATTCACTGATATGAAATTATCTTATCATATAGTTCACAACAAGGAGAAGTCAGGCCATCATAGACTCTGTGATCCCTAATTCTACTCTCTGGCTGTTTTGCTCTCTTACTGTAGCGCTGCTGAGAGAGTTTAACCTACTCAAGGAGTAGATGAGACTGAGCAACAGCACATTGTTGAAGATGTTTGTGCAGAACCAAACTTAGCAGGAACATCAAGGCGGAGCTCCTAACCACAGGCAAGGCAGACAGATAAAGGCGACCCCGGGGAAGCACTAGGGTGGTCAGCATGCCATAGGACGCTTCTGCTTGTAATCCTAGACTCAGTCAAGTGGTTAGCCTGCTTGTGTGAGCACAGCAGGAAGTGCTGTGCTATGGTCAGGGGATAAGAAAATGGATCACGGACAATGGGATGGTCCAAAAACAGGAGACCAAGTCTAACGTGTCCTAGGGCACCGTGGCTCCTGTTCCCACCAGATGTGCGCACACATTAACACGTTCACACATGACTCATCATGGACTCTTGCACACTTCATCTGTGTAGTAAATGTGTCCTCCTCCAGTTCTGTCAACACTCAGCTTCTGTTTTCGTTTCTCTCCCACTTGGTTGTGATCTTTTTTGCGCACTGTTTTGGATTTCCAGAAGTCTCTTCATTCCAACATTCACATGGCTTCTTTTTTTTCTCTCTGCTCTTCTTTGTCAGCTCAAGTAAATCACGCACGGTAACTCGAGGCGTTATTGCTAAAGCCATCCACCCCACTGGTTCTGCATCTCTTTTGACTCAGGTGTAATACTGAGTTATTGGGTTTGCTCTTTCACTCTTTCTCAGGCTTGTTATTATAATGATCTTTGATGGTAAAGAATCCATCCATCCTGCCTTTTCCTATATCCCCTGCCCACGAAGAATATGATAAAATAAATACTTTATACTTAGCTTGCTTAGCATACATTACTTACTGGTTCAAATTTCTTCAGCCATTTTGGTTTTCATTTTCCAGTATAAATTCCCTTCACTGGAGGTAAAAGTTGGGTTTCTAATGTGAATCCCAACCAGTTTTTAAGGAATGACTCTCACCTCCCATTCATGTGTGTTGAGTGTGGTTTCACCCACCACCTCTCAGTGAGTGCTGTAGGTAAAAATGCTGGAGAACTCCGTCCTTTGAAACTCCACTTAATATTTCCCCCAGATGAATGTACTGCCTCACAATAGGACTCTTTGTCTCTCACATTTAACAGGCTCTTTGTCTAGGCTGGACTCCAGCATCCCAGAGTAAAATGTCAACGCTTTCTGTTTAATCAGTGTTTGATTCTTGGCTTATATTTCAATAAGGGGGATGAAATGGTAATTCAAATGTCATCGTAGATACCTCTTTGTCCCCTTTCCTGGTATATGTTATGTGAATCTCAACAACACAGAATTTATTTTCAACCTGCATCAATCCCTTAGAGAAATGCGCTATTCATTTGCCAAAGGGCTAAACAGCTGCACTGACATGTCAGACACCAAAAGCATGCACATCCCTCCCCGTCAACAAGGTCATTTCATTGCACTTAGTGGCTGCTGCTTATTCCTCTTCTTTTCCTCCTCCTCCTTTTTTCAATTCAAACTTGTCAGTCTCTATTGTTAAAAGACTACTAGCTCCCAAAGTCCATTTTGAGGAGCACTAATCCATAACATAAATTTTTTAAAGCATGGTTTGTGTGGATTAAAGTGCTTGAATAACCAAACACCAACACCAAGACAGAGAAAATATATCAGCAAAGCATCCTGATTCATTTGATTGACTAGTTCCTCAATTTATTTGGCTGTAGCAACGGTTCACAGACTGGGGTCTCCAGGCCACCAGATAACTTGTTAGAAATGCAAACTATTGGGTCCCAACACTAAATTGCAGAATCCAGAACCCTAGAGGGAAGAGGAGGCTTTGCAATCTATATTTCACCAGCCCTTGTGGGGATTTTGGTGTATATCTAGCTTTAAAAGGCCCCCGAGGGGGTTGGCGTGGTGAATTGGTGATGAAGAGCACTTGTTCTTGCAGTGGACCCAGGTTCAGTTCCTAGCACCCACACAGTGACTCACAACCGTCTGTAACTCCAGTTGCAGGGGATCCAATGTTCTTTTTTGACATCTCTGGGCACCAGGCCTATGTGTAGTACATAGACATATGTGAAGGCAAAATGCTCATACTCATGAATTAAAAATAAATAACCAAAAAATTTTTAAATAAATACAAAGAACTACTTGAATATGAAATTCTTGGGTTAGGACCATCTTCCTACATCTTTGGGCCATCATGCTTCAGTCATCTGGGAACCACACAGTGGATCTGGGTATGGCCCATGATTCCACCAAAATTCAAGCTGCTAGGTAATATTGATACTTGGAGTACACATTGAATAAAATAGCAAGACCTTAAGACACTGTTAGCCTGAGGCAGGCATGGCTGATGTGGATACGGGAGACTATTTAGACAGGTTATTGTAAGAAAATTCCCAGGCCAAGTGTTTCCTGTGCTCCATCTGACCAGTCAGCCTCCAGCTCTCCACACACATCTGTTGAAAGATGAGTGGAAATAGCAACCAGATGTTTCCTTATCAGGCCACACCAGGTGGCAGATGAGGAGGTGGGGCTACACATTCTGGAACAGGGGAAATTTGCTTGCAATTACAAGTGCAAAGGTAACATGGTATGACATTGACAATGTGCAGAACTACCAAGAGACTCAGTTTCCCCAGTCAGTCAAAGCACCACCGGTGGGCTTAGCTGTTAGGAGAGGCTGATACTGCAGCACGAAAGTGACAATGATGCCATTAAGACGAAGTAGCTAGTAGTCACCTCATGGGTCCATAGGAGAAAAGGATGTGAAAGCCAACGTCAGATCATCTTGTTTCTTCTATCCCTGGGGAATACAAACTGCCTTTTCATCCTGAATCTCTTTGTGTAGTTCTGTGTGTCATAAGAACCTACCGACATACCCTCCTCTTTGTTAACTGTAGACTTTACAAGCATTCGAATTGCCCCTGATCCTTTGAAGAAGAAGAGGAAGAAGAAGAAGAAGAAGAAGAAGAAGAAGAAGAAGAAGAAGAAGAAGAAGAAGAAGAAGAAGAAGAAGAAGAAGAAGAGGAGGAGGAGGAGGAGGAGGAGGAGGAGGAGGAGGAGGAGGAGGAAGAGGAAGAGGAGGAAGAGGAGGAGGAGGAAGAGGAAGAGGAGGAAGAGGAAGAAGAAGAAGAAAAGTATATGTATACACACACACACACAGACACACACACATATATATCAAGAGACTGGACAAAAGACAAAATTCCCCAGTCTCACCTAAGGGTTTATAACTTCCCCTCATCTCTAAACATTCCAAGGAAGAATTCCTATTTTCTTGGGCTCTGTGCCTGTTGTTGTGTGGGCTAGGTGATGGGCAAGCTTGTCCAATGGGAAGAAGTTAGCTGGATACAAACTAGAAAAACCAGAGAGCGACATGTGGAAAAAACCAAGTCTGTGAATACTAAGGTTCGGCCAAGGAGAGGAGGCTGGGAAGACAGTAGGGGTCAGCTGCTGGGGTCACGTTTGGAGATTAAGGCAAAATGGTGTACTAGCAAATGCTGCAAGTAGAGAAGCTAACAGAGGGATGTGAGCGTACATCCGTGGCCTTGAACTACATTTTCTATCAGTGCATCTCTTAGAGGAGAGTTTTAGAAGAATGTAAAATTTATGTTTATTAACTTGATGTCAGAACTCTACTTTTATTTATTAAAACAACATGCCGACACTATGTGCCTAAGTGTGTTTATGTAGCGGTCAGAAAGGTGTTAGATCCCCTGGAATTGGAGCTACAGGTGGTTGTAAACCTCCTGACTTGGTTGCTGGGATCCTAACCTGGATTTTTCACAAGAGAGGCCAGTTCTTTTAATCCCTGAGCCATCTCTCTAACTTCTTTTCTTGCTTTTATTGAGACAGGATCTCATGTAGGCCAGGATGGCCTTGAATTGGTGATCTTCCTGTCTCTACTTCCTGAGCGCTGAGATTACAGGTGTATATGCCATGCTTGATTTATGTAGTACGGGAGATGGAACCTGGAACTTTATACATACTAGAAACCCAAAGCCTTATGCTTACTGGGCAAGCATTCTACAAACTGAGCTAGAGGCAAGGTTCCAAAGCTTTGCCCACGTTTACTTTGAGCTCTTTGTGGTTGTTGTTGTTTTGAGTGTTGTTTCTCTGTGTAACCCTCTGTCCCAGGCTGCCCTCGAACTCAGAGAGCTGACTGCCTCTGCCTTCCAAGTTCTGGAATCATAGGCATGAGTCACCATGCCCAGTTTGTCCAGTCTCTATAATCGAGCCCAAGGCTTTATGCCATATGAAATAGTCCGTCAGTCAACAGAGCTACATTCGAAGCTCTAGGCATCAGTTTGGTTACCACAACTTGGGGTGGATGCTAGCATCTGGCAGGGAGAAGCCAAGGGAGCTGCTAAGCATCTGCAATCATAATTAAACCCTTGCAGAACAAGGAATTGTCTGGCTCAAAATGTCGGTGGCACTGTAGATTCCAACTAGAGTCTGCTTTGGGGGAAAAATCATCTCGATATAATTTATGCACTTACAGTAACTAAAACTCTAAGGGGAGTGTTCTACATATATTAAGTAAAGGGCTATTTTCTCCCTTCTATTTAGGCATGTCAATCCTAATAATGACCAGTTTGGGAGGAACAGTCTTTTATAATAAATTCAATTGACAAAATATCTAATTCTATGCCATCCTATGTTAAGGTTTTCCTGCAAGTAACAAAATATATGCTGTTGGATCTGACTGGTGTGGTCAGTGCTTCCCATGCAGCCGCCATCTTGGCCAAGTTATTGCCAAGCAGGTGAGGGGTGGTACTGCCTGAGCTAAGAGTTCTGTGGCATTCATGTGCAGGCTCAGTCCTGCCACCCTCAAGCCCTGTTCTTCCCCACTTGCGCTAAGTCTTCCTCTACACTCTGAACTCTTGTTCAATCTGAACTCTGGCTGAGAGCCTTCTCCATGAGGGAGTGATGCCTTTCAGTCCATCTCTGACAGAACATTAAATAAATGCCAGGTCAGCCTCGAGTTCAAGTGTCTGTGTTGCTCCTGAAAAATAAAAGTTAAAACAAAAAAGGAAAGGAAAGGAGGCCTTGCCAGCGCTAAATTATGTCTAAGTGGAAACGGAGTGTTTTCCTGACTATGAGAAATCTGTATCCAAATAGAATTTGAAAAATAACAAAGTGTAGATTCCCACAACACAACAGTGAATCAACACTAACATCTGTGGGATTTGTTTTTTCATATGCCAGACCAACATCATATTACAAGCCATGGCTAGCGCTAGCTCACTCTCCTTGTTACCCCTCCGAGACCAAGCAAAATAGTTTTAAACACACACACAAAACAATTTGCATTGACTTCATTGTAACAGAATGTAAAGCAAAACACACCTTTGAAGTTCCCCACACAGATGGCTTGTCCCAGCCCTCCCATGGTAAATGCTAAGCATAAAATGTGACTTGAACCACAGGAAGCTGAGGAGACCACAAATAGCTAACACCACTCAGAGAAGGCCCCAGAAAGCCACTGACCTCCGGGAAATACGTTGAGCCTAACATTGCTCTGAAGCACTCTGCAACAACTCCCTCTCTTAATGGGAACTTGCTCTCCTGGGTCTCATAATTTTAGTAGGAGAAAGGGATATGTGTACTACCTTGGTGACATCTACTACCTGGTTCCCATGGTAACATGCAGCAGGCATCAGCAAGGCTTCCTCAGGTTTGGAGTCATACTGGGCAAACTGTTTTGACCTCAGCACCCAGTACACCCAGCTGCACAGACTCTTAAGCGCCTACAAATCCTTTGATAATCTTCAGCCTTCTATGTGTAGTGTGTAGGAAAGTTCTTCTTCTCTTCTGTTCTCGGCTTCCTTTCTGCTCACATGCTGGTTATCAGCCCTTACTTTGACTCAATAGCCCAGTCACAGAAGTTAAAGAAACTCAGAATCTTTATAACAACTTTTAGTATGAGCAGCACTCACCGGCGTCAGCCATAGTCTCACATAGCCCTAATCTTTGTGCTGAAGCCAAGCCATCCTCTACCCTTCCTCTGGAGTGATGTTTTCACTGTGCAAAATGGATCTCGTTTTTCACCTACTTCACACTCTTTAGTGGGGACCAGGAGGATTTGACTAATAGTGTGTTTGCTGCATAAGCATAGGGATTTGGGCTTGGATTTCCAGTACCCATGGAAAACGCTGGGCACTGTGCTACATGCCTGTAGTTCCAACACAGGGCAGAGACAGGCAGATCCCTGGGCCAACTCAGTGAACTCCAGGTCTCCAGGGTCAGTGAGAGACCCGTTCTCAAAACTCAAAGTGGCGAGCAATAGACAAAGACACCCAACATCAATTTCTGGCCTCCTGATCCATATGCATGAATACTTGCAAATATGAGTAAGTACTTACATACACATGAACACACACATGCCTTCAGATGGGTCCTTGTTCTCCTTTGGATAAAGGCCTTCATATGGGCTACAAAGCTTGTCGATACATGATTATCACTCAACTTCCCTATCTTTAGCCATCAATGAAAAGTCCTGTGTCTGCCATCCACTTCTGTGCACACATGTGCACAGAGATGCCAGCGTCCTAAGCACTTGTTGACTTTTCCTACTAGGTCTTGTATAACCAGCACCTTCTGCCAGATCCCTGTTCCCAAAATGTACATTATACACATCAAAGGAAGGCATAAAGTTTTTATTTTTATTTTGGAAAGAAGCCAGTGTTCTCTAATCTAAGTCTTGAGAAGTGGCATTCCTACTTCTAGAGACTCTGAACATTTTTATGGTGGTATTTTTTTTTTGCCATTTATTTTGCTTTTCGCTGTGACAGGGTCTTGTGTAATCCAGGCTAGCCCCAGGCTTTCTATGAATGAGGACACCATTGACCTTCTGATCCTTCTGCTAACACCTGCCAAGGGCTGTGCTATGAGCATGTGCAGCTACACCACACCAAGTGTATGCAGTGCTGAGGACCACACCCTAGACCTCATGCTGAGCTGTGTCCCAATAGCATGGTTGAGGCTGCCAGCTACAGAGAGGACCCTGGGGAACTCAGCTGGTAACACAGAAGGACACAAGAAGAGAGGAGGCAAGAAGTTCAGCAAGACCCCAATCTTTTTGCTGCAGGGATAACAGCAACGAACCTTAGTCTCAGAAGAGGAATTTGAGCAAAATCCCATCGCATGAGCCCAGTAAGGATCTTGGTGGGAAGTAATGGTTACTTCAATGTGATTCTTAACATGTAAATGAAAATTCTAAAATCAGTGTGTGCTATTAGAAATAATCATACCTGAAAGACAATTGATGAATATCAATGCAAGTTAGGCTTCAAAAAAATGAAACTAGGAGAACTTTTATGCTCTCATATTAGTAGGTTATTGCTTTTTTGGTAAGCATGTTTATATATGTGTCCACATGTGGCTAAGTGCATGTGTGTGTGCAAATGTATGGGAAATCAGAGGTTAAAATAGGTGTCCTCCTTGGTCACTTTCCATCTTATATATTGATGCAAGCTCTCTCACTCAAGCCCAGAGATCACCAATTCAACTATTCTAGCTAGTGAGCTTGCATCAGAAATGCCCTGCTTCTGACTTCTGAGCGCTGGGGGCTGCCATGCCCACACAGCCTTTACTTGGATGGTTGGAATCCAGCCTCCAGTCCTCATGGTTTCATGGCAAGAACTTTACCCCCAGATCTTTGTTAGATAAACTGCAGTATCTATGGGTGAGACTGAATGAAAAGAACATACTTTAGAAAACAGATAAAAATTAAAATGTCAAGATGACAATAAGACAAATGAGCTCCTTTCTTGGCTTTTATAAGTTTTATGCATCTCCATAATAAAAAGTTAAGTAAAGCCATTATGAGCTAGATTAGGAGGAAATATGCTTGGCATCTTAGATTGTTTTTCTCGGGAAATTGGCTCTGAGGTGGAGACGTACGTAGCAGCTAGTTCTGTGTTCTCTTGAAGAGGTTACAGGAAGTAGAATCAGGCAGAACGTGATGTTAAACTATGACACAGCCACAGGAAGGACCACAACTCCACAATGGGAGCTTTGGCGCTGGCATTAGGGAGCCGGGTTCTTGGGTGCCTCTCCTCATCCTTCTACTCACATATATATGCTGACCAACCACCAGAGGGACACGGCTAGGACAAGACACTCTGGCTGAGGAAAAGGCCTACAGAGTGACTCTTGTAACCAAGACCCTGAACTTTCAGCATCAGGGCTAGGAGGAACCTTAATCCCTGAAGAGGAAACTGGGCAAAATACCATAATATCCACTAGACTCATCATTTCCTCACTGTTTCTTCTCTCTCTCTCTCTCTCTCTCTCTCTCTCTCTCTCTCTCTCTTTCTCTCTGTGTGTGTGTGTGATTATATTCACAAGCATGCGTGTTTGTGTATGCAGAGGGTATACAGAGGCCAGAAGGACAACAATGAGCATCTTCTTCTACTCTGCTTTATTTCCTTGAGAGTGTATCTCAAGGAATCTGGAGTTCATGTTTTGGCTACTTGGCAGTCAGTCAGTGAGCTTCAGAAATACTGTCTCTGTCCCCCCCCCCAGTATCAGGATTTCAGGAACACAGGGCCATGCCTGACGTTTTATGTGAGTACTGGGGATCCTAACTCAAAACCTCATGCTTGCAAGGTGCATGCTCTTACCCATGGAGCCATCTCCCCAGGCTCATCTCTTCACTCTTACACATTCGCAATGACGATGTACCCTGCTCTGCGTCACATGGAGCCCACGATCGTGTTTGTGTACTCCTGACTATTGTAAAGAGGGGGTATATTTGCATAAAGAGGGCATGTTTTGACAAGACAGAGATCTCTTGCTTTACATTCCTCTTGCAAGTGGTTTTCATTGGAATAGCAGGAAACTAATGTCCTCTTAAAACTTTATTAAAATCATCTGGATGTACTCAGCCTAATAAAAGCATAGTGCATGGCTGCTGGACTTCCTGTGGCTGTAGATACAGAGAAAAGGCTTAAGCGGCACCCTACATTTGCAATCATATGCTATAGGTATACAGAAATATGCCTTTAATGGGGCAGGCTCACTAATGGCATCCCTGCTCCATTTCTGGGGCATAAGACATTTGGTGTCTTATGCTGTTCTGTCTCACATGGTCCTTTTGTTGCCTGTGTGTTCACAAACATCAGTACCATCTTACTGGGCCTGTCACCTCACCTTGTTCTGTCTAAGACATTTCACCTCTGTACTTGGGAAAGGCTCGTTACCAAGTGTGTCTTTACACAGAGCTGTCCAATAATGGCAGACTTCAGAACCATGTCTGCTTCCTCTTCTGAACACCAGAGGCCAGAGGGATGAGCAGCAGTACGTAATGAGCTCATTCACATGGAAGTGGCCAGGCTTTCCTCTCTCCCTTCTCCCTCAGCCTCCTCTTGCTCCCCACTCTCTTATCAGTTCCTCTTCTTCCAATTTTTTCCTTCTCTTTATTTTTTAAAATCAATTTCTGGCAAAAAAAAGAAAAGAAAAAGGAAGAAAGAAAGAAAAAGAAACATTTTGAGCTGTTAGAGAAAAAATGGCAGTACTATTCACTAAGGGCACAAATGTATGTGAATCACAAACATGGCCTCCAACTTTAACATGAAACCTTAACTGTATTTGATTCTAGAGCTTTGAAATGCAAAGAGAAACATAGAACACAGTAGGGAGAATAGTCCTTTGCAACCAGGAACTAGGAGGAAGTCTTGAATAACATTGCTCTGGCCAATGTACACAAGCTGAACACTACGTTTTAACCTATGGCCATGTGCATTAAAGATGAGTATTTTTGCCTGTGAAAAATTAATGTTCCAGACATCTGAGAACTGTTGTTTCTTTGTAGTGAAGTCTATAAAATGTCTTTTAAAAATGCAACCTTTTGTGGGGAGTAGATCGCTTCTCTCCCCTGGCCTGTGCAACTAGTTGGGAAGGGACCTGAAACAAGGGAGCCACTGGCAGGTAGAGACGCTGGGGTTCACAACACAGGAACGGTCGATCTGCCTGGCGAAATGTTGAACCTTCCTGGGAAACAAATAAAATATCTCTTCTGCTTTCTTTTGATCTTGTAAAAACATAAAGGCTTGCCTGCTCTTTTCTTGGCTAATAGACTGAGCTTCAAACAAAGAAATCTCGTTTTGAAAGTTGTGGTCAGGAGAGCTCCACCGAGGAGGATGGGGCTGGCCTGGAAATGGTACGAGCTGTGGGATTTATGTTGTGTCTGGCGTAGAGACTGTGATAACCAAGTCTCAGGGGGGTGTATACAATTTAATTTTGATGAATGGCCAGTTTGGTAAGTATTATTTACATTGCTGCAGTTGGTGCTGCTTCGTTCATGTTTGAGCAGCCCACGTTGTCTTCTGTGAAATAGTTTCTCAAGTTAATCCCCACAGGCCGCCTCTCCCCATTGTTAATTCACAATTACGAGGATGATTGGTAATGAGTAAGCTTTGCTTTGAACTAAAAATGAGAACATGAGCTCATCACTCAGTAATCTAGAATTGTAACTATTTTTTTTTGCCTGAAAAACTTCAAAAGTATATTTCTGATGATCTGCAGAGATGGAACTAATATTTTTTTAAATTTGCTCCTGCTTTTAAAATATAAATATAGTGTGTGGTGTGTGTGTGTGTGTGTGTGTGTGTGATGTATGTAAATGGTGCACATGTGAGGCATGTAAGGTGTATGGGTGCATGGGTGCTCTCATTTCTGCATGAGCATATGGAGGTCAGAGTTCAGCATCTGGTGTTTTCTATTGCTCTCCACATTACTTTTGGAAGAATGGCCTCATACTGAACCTGCTGCTGTCCTGTCTGGTGAGGCTGGGAGCCCAGTGACCCTCCTGTCTCTGACCAATCAATGCTGGAGTTACAAACACCATCACATCTAGGTTTCACAGAGATGTTGGGAATTTGAATTCAGGTTCTCATGCTTGCATAGGCCACCAAGCACCTTCTCTATGTAGTCAGATCCATAGCTCTCTAATATTAAGCAAAAAAGATTTAAGCAAGAAAGCCCAAGAATAGTCTCATTCCTTTAATCCATCCGCATTTGTGTCTTCCACTCTTTGTCCTGGTGTGTGATGTCTCTTTACTCTGTGTTTGCAAAGCACTTCATGTACGTCAGCTTGTTTTCTGGGCAAGGGTCAGCAAACACATTTATCACAGACCAGGTGGTATTAGGTTTTGAAGGCCCTGTGGTGTCTGATACAACCACTTAGCCCCCACATACAAAATTGTTGCTGATAATACATGAGCAAAGGGGTTGGTGGTGTTCTAATAAAACTTTATTCATAAAACAATGGGTCAGAATTAGCCTAGTGCTACCACAGACTGTGAAACTATAGATACGAGTTAAAGAAAAAGTCTTATTGAATATTGCAATGCTGGGGGTGGGGCAGTGGGTAAGAAATATGAGTGATTATCATATTTCTCATATTAAAATTAAATTAATTCAATTAAAGTTCAGTGTGATGTTTTTCTCAGCTATTTTGTGAGTGTTCTTTGCACCTAGTCAGCCAGCATGTTTACTGATTTTCCTGCCTCCTCATAGCCTGCCTCCTCCCACTAATCCACTTAATTCATCCTAACTATATGGGAACACAAGGGAAAGAGCAAATACATGAATGTGTTCGTCTTATAAGCGATTCCTCCTCTGCTCTTTGCTTCTGCTTTAGACAGAGAAACCCAGAAATTCTGATTAGAAAAGATTTATAAACGCAGAAGGTGCTGACTGTCGGCTGTGGAGTTAGTGCCAGCGTTTACTGCTTTTCTGCAGTTTCAGGGGACCCTGAAAACGAGATCTTGAAGGCTGGAAGTTCAGAAAAACATAAGGGAACAGACATGCAGGAACCCACGCTTCCGGTCAGGTTTTAGAGACTGCTGCCATGTTTCAACCAGTCCCTTGCCATTTATTTAGCTGGGAACAAAGTGTCTTTAAGGCAAGTGTGCTCTTCTTCAAACTCATCAAGCATTCATTGGATGCCACATGGATATAGCGTACAGGGAGTAGGCTCCTGTCGGGGAAGGACTCCCGGGTAGTACGACACAACCCCTCTGTCTAGGAGATAGTCCTGAAGGGAGGGGACAGATTTGGGGTTGATGGGGTGAGATGATAAAACAGGTGGGACAAAGCCTTCTTCGTCTCTGCTAGACATTTGGTGCCAACCCTACTCCAGGACACGGAGCATCAGGGAACTGCTGTGCCCAGCCTTCTTGCTTGTGCTTGTCTCTTTGGGGAGGAGCTTTACTGGAGCTCTCCAATAGGGTGACAGGATTCTGCAGATAATAAGAATGGCAAACATATCTGAGTAGTTATTATTATTATTATTATTAAAAATATTATTGTCCAGATAATAAGAATGGCAAACGTATCTGAGTTTCTATGCATCAGTCACAAATGTTACCATTTGCTCAATCCTCATATCTGACTTACTAGGTAGCGCTATTATCATCCTCATTTTATACATGGGGAAACTGAGTCACAGCACTAGAGAAAGACCTGTACAGCCAAGCCTAGCCCTGGGATTTGTGTTCTCCATGTCTCTTCTCCACGACTCCCATGAGGAGTGAGAATATTCTACTGAAATCTTCCATGGGAGAACACACTCAAGTCGTGGCTAGTACCCCAGACCTTATGCAAAGCTTCCCTCTCTCTGACAAAGGCATTGGGAAAACTGACATCTGATGTGTACTGATCACTGGTAGATGTGAACATAAACACCAATCTACACCAATAAATTCAGCCATTTTTGGAAAAAAAAAAGAGAGTTTTCATCTCTCTTGCTTTGGAGCTTGTGTCTATTTTCTCAAATTGTGGTACCCACTGTTGAGGAACAAGGATGTAATTAATTCTTGTCCTATGACCCCAACATAACATAACTATGGGCAATAGCAATAGTAAAAAGTAGCTAAAATAACTGTGATCTAGCAGGCATTGTCCAGGGCATTGCTACTATTCCATTGAGGGAGGGTACTGCAAGGTATAGAAGGCAAAGGAGGAATTAAATTTGAGGTTTTCAAGTGGGCTTTTGGTAGATAAAAGGGCAATGACTATTTTATTGGCTACATGACGTCTTAATAGGCAAGTGTGAGATTTGATTACAATGGCCTTTGATGTTAACATCAAATAATTTTGCCTTTCATGGAGCCACTCACAATAGTTGGTAATTAGTATTGTCTGGGAGCATTCAAAGGTAGAAGTAGCTCAGAGGTACTGACTGCAAAATAGCAATGCAAGATTAGGTCAGGTCACCGCACTCGGAGACCACTTTGATCTGTCCTCCTCTTCAGCATGTGGACATACCCGATAGCAAGCCACTAATGCCTGTCACTTACACTACACACAGCCCCCATACTCTCAGCCCCGATCATATATTGTAGTCTCCTCCTGCTACTTTCACAATGCACATAGTGGAGCCTTTCTAAAAGCCATGGCTCTCCCATACAGGACATCCAATGCCAACCTTTGTTTAGGATGAGGAGAAAATCTGCAGCACACTGGACAGTCTGAGCCCTGCTGTCTGTGGATCCCTGCACTCCAGTCTCCCTCTGTTTCGTCACCACCTTGTCTCCCGTGGCTGCCTTATATTCCTTCCTGATTTGGGTTTCATTCTCTCCTCCTGAACCCTCATTCCCTAGCGCAGTTGTCCCATTCATAAACATACTTACTGTTCGGGTTCCAGTCTGAATGTCGCTTTGGAAGGAAGCTTGGAATAGTAGTTCCCCTGCTAGAATACCATATGCCATACTCTTCCTGTATTTCTCAGCAGGTATCGCAATCTATTTATTTGGCTTTTGTAGCTACTAATTCTTTTGTCTGGCTTTACGAGAGCAGACGTCTGTCTTGCTCGCTGTTCTGATCTCAGTGCGTCACATCACACGTGGAAGATGTGTGTACTGTCTGTGGACACTGAATCTTGTTGATATTGTGAGCCTAAGTTTTGCCACGCAGGCTTCCATGCAAAGCACTGAGGAAGTCAGTACTGATACCAGTGATAAGTAATTTAAATGCTGTTGAATTATATCTAGTGGATATGGTTGCACAGACTGTGAACTATCCAGTTCCATTACTGTCCACCTAGACAATAATATCAGCGGCGCTGATTAAAAACATAAAGTACAATGGCTCTTTATTGGGTAAATGAATAAATAAGTCAATGGAGGAATGACAGAAACAATTGATTGGTCATTAATCCAGAATTATCTACTGGGGTAAGCCGCATTTGACAGACAATATTTCCTAAAAACTGCAAAATTCCATGTGGATATAAATGTCTTCATATGTCATGTGTCAGGGCCCCAATTATTTTGATATTACATGTGTTCCAAATGAAAACTTTTCCCTCTTCATTTGAATTCCACAAGTACCTTTTATAATCTTGAACTTCACCCTCCAGGTGACAGTATGACATCCTGTTTTGACTTTTTTCAGCGTACAGGGACCTCATTTTTGATTTGCAGTGAGAAGGAGCTAAAAGCTGCACTCATTTGGGAGCCAGAATGCACTTTCGATAAAGCATCTTCTCCACGGGGACCCCTTGAGTGGCAGCTGCAGTATGATAGTACGATAGCAAATTAAATGCAATCATCAGGGGAGGAAAAATGTGGCATCCAGAAGAAAGGTCTAGATTGTGGTGCTGAGAGTCAAATTAGAAGCTTCAGATAACTACATGTCTGTTTGGCTGTGGTGCCATTCTCCAGGTCTTCTCACACAGGACCTTCTGTTTCTGACCCCAGGCTTTAGTGCATCCGAAACTGATGCGTGCTTGTTAGCAATACCATTTATTAGTACATTTAAAAAGGGAAATGGTGCAAGAATAAAACGAGGCCTTAGAAACAAGATGATACATACAGTTTAGCAATCTTCATTGCCTATCATGCATGAGGTTATTGTTATGATCACCAGCGAGGCAAAAACCAATCCTTCCTCCTCCTCTCACTCTCATTTTTATTGATCAATTGATTGATTGATTGAGGGGTTGGGGCAAGATTGTTTTTGACAGTCTCATGTATCACATATTGGCTTTGACCCACCACGTAGATGAAGTTGGCACTGAACTTCTGACCCTTCAAGCTCTATGTCTCCGGTGCTGAGGCCTCAGGTACAAACACCACACCTGACTGACCTCTGGCCTCTGGACAAGCACACACATATTTATATACACATGAGTACCTATAAACACATGTAACACACTATCGATGGCACACTATCTTAAAGGCATTTACTAACAATATTCTAACAATAGTGATCTTGTTGTGGGGATGATCAAACTACAAGTCCAAGAAAGAATGCAGACCACTGAGGGGAGACTCGGGCTGCATCGCCATGCTGACTGACTGTTGGCGACTGCTGTCATGGTACCATGGCAGAAGGAAACAGAATCAACTAGTTATGATAGACCCTTCACAGCCTACAAAGTCTAGCATACAGTTTGTCTCATCACAGAAGAAGTTTGCTGAGCTCATTCTGTGGTGACATTAGGTGACTCTAAGAGAATGTTCAGTGAATGAGCACTCTGAGGAGGAGATACCACTTTCTGTGTCGGTAGCAAGGAAAGCTGTCATCTCTGGATTCTGAGGTTACAGACGTAACTCGCATCCCACTCTCTTTGTTCTGTAGTTTCTAGAAGAAACAAGCATTGCTTTGATAATAAGAACATGAGTAAATGCTACGGGGATCTCTTTTAAAAATCACTCTTGATATTTTACCCCATTTTCTTCAGTAGTTTTTTATTTTTTTGGTTTTTCAAGACAGGGTTTCTTTGTGGCTTTGGAGCCTTATCCTGGAACTAGCTCTTGTAGACCAGGCTGGCCTCGAATTCACAGAGATCTGCCTGCCTCTGCCTCCCAAGTGCTGGGATTAAAGGCATGCACTACCACTGCCCGGCTTCAGTAATTTTTTTTTACCACCATTAATAATTTTGTGAAGAGCTGGCTGTGTAGAAATCTGCTCTGAGTGGAGGGGGTGAATACTGAAGAACTGTCTCCTAACACTGCTCCGTCCCCACCCCAAGTCAAAGGACAATATGTAAACAATGTAGTGTAGACAGGAAGCCTCACTAGCTTTGGGGTAAATGGCCAACCGGCCGGCCATCCGAAACTTCTTTCTTTCTTTCTTTCTTTCTTTCTTTCTTTCTTTCTTTCTTTCTTTCTTTCTTTCTTTCTTTCTGTCATTCTGGTGTCTCATTTTTTTCTGTTTCCCTCAAAACAATAGGGATCCTGAGCTGTTCCTGCAACAGCTTGCTGTTTATGGCTGTATATACATTCTATGCTGAGGAAAATAGTCTTGTTTAGCCTGTGGGTGGCAGTGCTTTTTAAATTCTCCAGTGAGTGAACAACCCACTTCTGGCTCTACAAATAACATATCCATCATTATAATAATATAACTAATGATTTTGTAACAATTCTTCAAAGTAACACCAAGCTCACAGTCAGTGCGTTCTGTTCTCTTAATGAATTTTCAAGAGAGAGCCTGCCAGCCCATTCCACCCGAGAAAGTAAAACTCTAGGAAAGGTGAGCAGGTGCCCAAAGAGTGACCCCCCATACACAAACAAAGAGAGGGGAGAGGGGAGAGAGCAAAAAGAGAGGAGAGAGAGAGAGAGGAGACAGAGAGAAAGGGAGAGAGAGAGAGTCACGGATGACATGACACTGAAGTGGTGAGAAGGCCTGACTTTTGTTCATCAGATCACTGACAATATTATCTGTTAGATAGAAAACAGAAGCAGATTAATTTCAGGTGATGATAAGAGACTTCTTATTTAAAATAACAATTTCAGGAAGCTTTCTGGTAAAATGTGTTATAAATCTAAATTGGCTTTTTTTTTTGTCCAAATAAATACTAAATTTCACACAGCAGTCACACTGCTGATTTTCACACTTCACCTGACATTATTTATTATGTCACATGGAAAAACACAGGCTAGATGGATAAGTCCATTGTGTTCTGGGAATTCGGGAGAAGCATGTCCTCACCAATTGAAACCTTTTTGTTTTGCTGTTTAAATTAAAGCAAGTATTTGGAAGATGTCTGTATCAATAATTGATCATTTCATAGTACTAAAAGGAAACAGAACTATTTTAGCATTTTGAAATTAGTATTGTTGGTTATGCCAAACAAACACCCAATTTTTGGCAAATGCTTCTCTTTTCATAGGTAGAACTGAAAGTCATTCTGTATCCATCCACAAATACAGTAAAAGAAAATACTAAGTTGGGTTTTGGAACCAAAATATAAATGCTGGGACACCATCTTATTCCAGTCAGTGTGACATTCCTTTAGAAACGCTGCTAAGGATCTGGACTAAGGGGCTGCTTTATGCTGTTGGTGGGAACGTAGGTTAGTACAGCCATTGTGGAAAATGGCACTGAGGTTCCTCAAGCAACTGGGGCCAGAAGCACCATATGTTCAGCATACACCCAAAGAAAATGTGCTCAGCATACTGCTGGCACATCTGCACTCGCAATACCCCCAATAATCAAGACATGTCTACCAAGGGGCCTACTGAGAGATGAATAAACAGAAGCTCCCGCCTCCCCGCCCCACCACACACACTCAGGCAATGAGGTAATAGTCAGAGACAAGAATGAATTGCTGACATCTGTGTCAAAATGGATAGGCTTGGAAGACACTTTCTTCAATGGACTACCCAGGCACAGAAAGACAAACAAGGCTCCCAGTCATCGTGGAGGCGAAAAACTGCATAAAACAGACTACAGGTCATTAGGGATCAGGAGGAAAGTGGCATATACACAGGAATATACCAATATTGGTATATTCAATAAACAGGAGGAATGACCTCCTGTGTTTTATGCTGAAATGGGGGTAATTGTTGCCTACAACAATTCATGATATACTTCAAAATAACTAGAAGGCCGTGGTGCTGCCCCGTGCACAGAATGATAAATGAGGGAATGGAAATGCAAAATCCTCCAACTTGATCTTTCCTCATTATGTATACGTGCATTAACTTACTGTGCTGAACTCCATAAAAATGGACAAATATGTATTAATTTAATACATGTTAAGCTGACAGTTTACCCTCAAATCATGGGACCTTCTACTTGAAACACACTAGGAGATAAATAAAAACAGAATATATTTTAAACTTTTACAACTTCCTTGATTGAACATTAATAAAATTAGGTATTTTACTGTTATCTTCATTTTATAGAAAAAAAAAAAACCTTGAAGTTCAGATGGCTCAGGAAACATGCCAAGAATACTGGGTATGCTTGCCACCCCAGTGCTAAGGAGGCAGCAACAGGCAGATCTCTGGTCAGCCAGCCTAGTCTACTTGCTACATTCCATGCCAATGAGAGACTGTGTCTCAAAAAAAAAGACAGCTTACACACTCAAACATGCATATATACACAACATATACACATACAAAGAAATTCTAACACACCAAGGTCACACAACCACAAAGAGGCAACATAAGACACAACTTCTAGACTGTGAGGCTGGATTTCTCAGTTTGGATACTGTTGACATGGAGCCTGGATTGTTCTCTGTGTTCTACGAGGTGGCATGTCACTTCAAGATTGCTCAGCAGCCATTTGATGGCACTAGTAGATTTTCTTTCTCCCTAAGCTGTAACAATCAAGTGTCCCTGGGCTACTAGTTCCTTCAGGGACCATGTCCCTGTTTTAGAACTCTACTTGAAGCCCCTATCTTCAAATCCTACGTTTTCTGCCTTTCCCAGACAGGTCAAGGTCACCTCTACTCAGCCACCCGAGCAAGCTCTTCTCCGCGTGTGCACATCTGGACCACAGCCAACTAGCCAACTTCAATTCTCTCTAATTTACCTGGGAAGGAAATGCCAAGTGCCCACAATCTGAGGTGACTTGGGATATGGATCCAAAGCTAAATGAATAAAAAATAATGAATTGCCTTGCTCTCATTACCAGAAATCTGAGCTAGAACTAGATCCATGTGCTCAAGGCGGGGACTGTTAAGGGGAGGCCGGGTGGGAAGACCTCAAGTTCTGAGTATTCACCGCTTCACTTAGAGCTAATTTGATGAAGAAATACAATGAGAAATGCAAAGTCATCAAAGATGATGGGCTTTTCTTTATGACCCTTGGCACCAGAACAGAGGGTCTATTTTTGTGGGTTTTTGAATTTCCAGAATAAAGAGAATAAGAATGTTTAGGTAATGTTTGGATAGTTTGGAGACTGTTCTTACATTAGCGATAGGTCAATTAATATCAGAACAGTTCAAAGAAGCAATTATTTTAATTTATAAATCACTTCAGAGGTAGGAAGCTGCCATCCATTAATGTGGTTTGTGCAAATCAGAGCGTGCATGGTTGTATGTTTGTGTGTGTGCTTCTCTCTCCATGTTATCCTATCTGGCCCGAGTTTCCAGACCAGATTACATACCTCCCTGATTATGTATTTGTCTCCAGGGCTATGCCAGAAACATAAAGCATCAAATCTTGACATTTGAGCCCTGGCTGAGACCGCCTTCCCTTTCGAGTTTTTGTTGTGGCTTCTAAAATTCACCTTCTACCCTTACGCTGTAAACAGCAGGGTCTGTGAGTGGGGACTCCTCACTAGGTCACATTGCTTCTTGGTGATTGTGCAAAAAAGAGAAAACCAGAGTGATTTCCAGGTAGAGTGAGCATAGTGAACAGTTAGCTGGTGAGTTGCCACTAAATGTCATGTAAAGCCATGCAAATCTAGCTTTTTTTTTTCTTTTTTATCTATCTATCTATTTTTGTTTTGTGTTTTTTTTTTTTTAAGCAGGGTTTTTCTGGGTAGCCCTTGCTGTCCTGGACTCACTTTTTAGATCAGGCTGGCCTTGAACTCACAGAGATATGCCTGCCCTGCTGCACCATGCCTGGGATCTTCCTTCCTTCCTTCCTTCCTTCCTTCCTTCCTTCCTTCCTTCCTTCCTTCCTTCCTTCCTTCCTCCTTCCCTCCCTCCTTTCCTTCCTTTCTTTTTTCTTTTCACCAGGAACAATAGTTCCAGGGGAAGCAAAACTTTCTTCTTGCTTCTGGAGCACCCACATAACATTTAAAAAAAAAAAAAACAACCAAACTTCTCAACAAAGTGTCAAGCACTGTGCCCAACACTAGAGCTATGAAAAGGACGCATGGCAAATGCAAACTTAATGGGGAAGCCAACTAGGAAGCTGAGTGTTGGGGAAACCTGCTTTTTGTCATGGGTAAAATATACGGTGTCAGAGGCCCCTTACCTCTTCTAGAAGTTTTCAGAAGGACAGGACTATCACCTCAAAAGCTGACATGAACAGATGTAGCCCAGTGACTTGGAGCACAGGAGATGGAGCTGGGGAGGAATGGGGGGAGGTGTAGCAAGGGGCAGGAGCCAAGGTCTAGAAGCAGGAGAGTTTCTGGCAGTCCCAGAAAGCAGAGTTCAAGGCAAAGAAGCTCAGAAGAAAGAAGGGGGTGGGTGGGAAGTGGAGCTAGCAATGTGAGTAGCCATAAGAGCATTAGATATTTCCTAAGGGAGAGCTGAGCTGAGGGCATTGGCATATGCCATCAGGATATGGCATATTGGCACTTCCTTGAGCTGAGGAATACTAGGGTAAGATTAGTGAAAATCAACGGGAACAAAAGAGTCCTGCTGCAAAAGGGGCATGGGAGCATGGTGGGGGAGGTGGCACTGGGCCCAGGCCAGTGAGTGTGAGACCCGAAAGTGGAGCTTCTTATGGTCAATGAAATTTCAGAATTTAGTTGCAACTCAATCCCGCTAATAATAACCCTTTCCATTACATATCTTTCTCTCCTAATAATTTAGGATATAATTCTGCTGTCAGAAATCAAGATTCAAGCTAGTGGACACACACACACACACACACAAACACACACACACACAAACAGAGAGAGACAGAGAGAGAGAGAGAGAGAGAGAGAGAGAGAGAGAGAGAGAGAGAGAGAGAGAGAGAGAGATTGTATTTATGGGTTTCTCTAATAAAACTTTTTTAGGCTTTTGGGTTTTTTTGTTGTGCCCACTCCATGCCTGGTGGCTCTGTTCCAGGGCTGACCATGGCTATCCCTGCTTTCAGACTGCACTCCTCTTAGTCCTGGGGCTGGTCCCTGGAGTGCCCAGCAGGTGTTCACACCACAATCATCTCTAGAGATGAGAAACCACAAGGTTACACAGCAGATCATTCTTTACAGAGAGGAAATCTCTTCAAAGGCGGCGCTGCAGCTAAGACAAGAGCCAAGAAGAGCCTATCAAGGTAACTCCAACGCACAACTGAGGCCTTAGAATGAAGGGACGGTGAGCTAGAGACTCAGGGAAGAATATTAGGAGGAGCTTGTGAACCATAATTTGGCAGCTTAGACACCATGACATGTGGATGTAAAGGTCACTTCCTTAACAATTAGACATTGGCAGACCCATTCCAAAGGTTGAAATAAACGGTCTGCTTTGAGCTATGACATTTCTGTGTGATTGCTGCAAACTTTTTATTGTGAGATTTCTCTGTCCTACCTCCAGCTGATAGAGCCTTCGCTGTAATACATTTCAGTGGGAAAGCAAAGCAGACGGCCTGCATAAGAAGCCTCAATTAGAACAATGATTATAGCCCAAGTCCAGGCTGCTAGGTGTGTCCAGGCCACCAGGTGTTGGTCAATAATCCCGTCCTTTTCTGGAAAGAAGAGCAAAACAAAGCTGCAGAACTTTCCACTTATGGGAACACACCAAAAACAAAGAGGACCTGTGGGCCAGGTGCCCCACCAGTAATTAATTCAACTCTTTAATTATGAAAGTGTTTAGGAAACTGAAGTAATGAGATGATCAGCCTTGGGGATGTCTATGCTCCAAGGACCATTCTGCCATTGCCAAGTCTCCTGTGCCAGCTGGGAAGGAATGTAAGCATCTAGAGGAAGGAGATGGTTCCGTGTGTTAAGCGCTTGCCACACAAGTATGCGGACCTCAGTTTATATCCCTAGATGCCACATAAAAGCTAAACGCAGTATACAGGCATCTGTAATCCTCATTCTCCCGTGGGAAGATGGGCGATGGAGACAAGAATCCTGGGAAATTTGAAGTACAGCCTGCTATATGCAGCAGGGAGATCTGTGGCAAACCAGGTGGAAATGGAAGACCAGCACCCATGATTATCCTCTAGCCTCCACATCCCACACCCATACCCACACAAGCATCCCCGATGTGCACGCGCGCGCACACACCCACACACGGGAATTTACAGACAGACCATTGTGGGTGTGAGACTGGCTTCCACTTCCTACTGTGACCTCAGGGATAACACATCTCAGCCTCACTTTTCCAAGTCTACACATTGGGGCTCATTACCAATGAGGGAAATCCCAGGACACTGGGTAGACGTTGTCACTTACATTTTGTTGGCTTCTTGGCTCCATCGGCCTCTCCTATTCAGTGAACTACCAGGTTTACAGCCTCCAACTATCACATTGGTTATTTCTTTTGCAGCTATCACCTTCCTCTGGAAGGGACAGCAGACTGCTGTTAACTTGGCTTCGTTTTATCACCACCAAAGGATGGCTGTTGATCAAGGCATGCTATAAAGAAAACCATGAGATTGTCTTCATGATGAAAGACTTACCTAAAGGCTATTGTTTGTTATTGAAGTGCTGTTAGTGTCTAGCAAAATTGAGAAATACAAAACATGGAGGTTGAGGAGGACCTTTCTTAGAGCTGTTAATTTATGTGTGGCTCATGCAACATGTTACATCACGCTGTTTTGAAAACAGTATCGTAGTACCATTAAATTTAATCTTCTGGTCCAATGACATTATCGCATCCAAGTCAAGAATACTTGTTCCTGTGAAGGTATATTAGTAGCTAGAAACTTAAATAATCATTTTATTTGGATAAATTTCAACATTAACACCCTCTACTTTGTCCGTGTTCTGTGGAATCTTAATATTCAGAGACCACAGGAAACTGAGTGATCTTGAAAGAATGTGGGCGTGGACCACTTGGTGATTAGGTGCTAACCTTCACAGGACTTGCACAGTTTTGTAGCAAACTCAGGAACTGTGAAGTCTGCCATTTGAGTCCCAACTCCGCCTCTTACCAGGTATTTGATCTCAGTACAAACTGTGTTGTCTCTAAACCTCAGTTTCCTTCTCTGTAAGATGTGGGAAACAACAATAAGATTCACCTTATAAGCTGTCATTAGACTTGAGCCCCAGGACAGTGCTTGCAGTAAGACCTACCACAGTAAGAGGTCAGAGAAAGAAGCCACTGTCAACTGCTAGCTGTGCTGCCTTTAGCAGGTCATGCTAAGCAACCTGGACTCTAAGTACTTCACCTGTAAAATACAGGCCTTCCTCCTGGCCTCCCCCATGTTCTGCCCCTTCTCCCTTTCTCCTTTGTGCGAAGTCTTTCTATAAAGCCTGGAGAAGCCTTGAACTCATAATCCTTCTGCCTTAGGCTCTTTCATACCAGTAAAATACGGGCTTTGGATTCGAACCAGTGTTTTCTAAATGTAATTATTCTCATTTGGCTTTTAAATTGACATTTTTGTGAAAAATATAGTTCTAAAAAGAATAAAATTGCCCTTGGTATATCCATGTAAATCTATGAATTTAAAATAAATATGTCATTCTGTGTGGTGAAGGAACTGTTTGGTGTGGGCATCAGAGGAATCCAGGACTGAATAGTGTCCTTAGTGAATTTGTGCTGTGAACACGGACATGGCCATGTCAAGGACCCCAAAGCTTCAGCCTCACGTCCTGGTCCAAGTGTGTGTGAGAAATGCCCATCATAGCTTTCTCTCCACCATGGATACTTAGAGCCTGAAGACTGCTTCCTTCCAGAGGCTGCTTCTACTGAGATTAGCTAACCAGCCTCCTTGGTTCAGCTATGTACCATAACCCCACCTCCTTGATTCAGTTGTGTGCAATAACCCCACCTCCCCGTCCAGCTGTATACAGTGAACACACTGAGCTTGCAGAGTGCTGCATCTTCTCCAGCACACACCCCAGGTCATCCGATCCCAGTTTTTCTGCCTGTGTGTCTGTCCTTTTTATTTCTCCTCTCTATACCAATTAGGTCAAGTCCCTGGAGCCCTGCAAGGATGCGGCAGTTTGTTTTTCTTTCATCTTGACTTTTTGAGGGAGTGTCTTCCTACATTTCCAGCCTAGCTAGTCAGACTCACTGTGCAACCTCAGATGGCCTTGAACCTGCTGCAATCTTTCTTCCCTTTCAGTCTCCTGAGTGTGGGCATTGCGAACACCACCATCCCTGATTTACAGAACTGACTTTAAGAGCACAGGAGATCACACCACCCACCTTTCCAATGTGCTGTTGTAGAAGACAGCATCGCTGAAAAGCAGCCCCAGCCACAGACACCATGCTCGTCACCAATGAGTTGCCGGAAACCCACACACCCGAGCCACCTCTGGAGCCCCTGTGCTAGTTATCTTTTTAATTCAAACGTAGCACAGTAGAAACACCTGCAAAAGCCATGTCTTCTGTGGCAGAGGAGAGGGCAGAACTTAAAGCCAGACAGCTTGCAACCAAATGACACTTTTCATTTCATGATAAAGTAAGTCATTTAACAGCTATGCGCCTCCGTTTCCCTATCAACAAGATCAGGATAAGAAAGCTATCTACTCCAAGTGTGGTTATGGGATCTTTAGATAAGTTAATACATGAAGTGGTCTTAGCATACCTATGCTACCAACATAAGCAACTGTCCCATATTTTAGCAAATAGGAATGTCTATCATCTCAGAGTTCTGTTTTGTCCCCGATGTCTCTAGACAGGCAGTCCAGGATATTTGGCTAATTCTATAACAGAGAGGTGATGGATTTGCCTGAGATCTTTTTTCTTCCCATAAAACTGTTAGAATCCTGTCTCCCTTTAAGGGCTTCACAAGTGTGGTAAGAGCTAGAATAGGTAACATATCTATATTTGAGAAGCTTTAACTATTCCAACACTGCACAGCAGAAGATCCTATGGAGTAACTTGTAGTCATGCAGTGAGTTAGCCTGAGCAGAGAATCCATGTGATCCAAATGCTGACTGCTAATTCTCCCCTGCTTAAGCAAAACCGCAAGGGAAGGGAGAATCGTTTCTCATGCTACAGTTTTCCCAAGAACACTGAAGAAAATTAGACACAATGTGAATCCCATGTGAACAAAGATATCATTATTCTAATATATCTAGTTCATTTGGATATGTATTTATATACTAAGTCTCTCTGGTACTATATTTGAATCCCTTTCTATCTCAGACACAGACTCTGCCTCTAAATCTCCACATACTTGCACCATGTTGACACCCAAAATAAGCATAATTCCCTGAAACCTGTAGAATTTTTGCCCCAGAAGAAGTTCCATGAGAAGAGAAATCCTGTGTCCTGAGATTGGAAATGGAGTACACAGGTGAGTTCATGTGGCAAACAGACACAGCCTTGTACTGGGAGAAGTTCAAGAGGATGGACCAAGGGTTTCAACTCCTCAAGCAGAATTACCATGCGCTTAATTATTACGTCTCTCATGAGAAAGGTTTGTTGTTGTTGTTTTTTAATGATGATGAACTAGCAATTATGCTCTTAGACTCAGCGCAGCAAGTGCTAACGGACTATGCCTTTGAGCTTGGCTGGCCCCAGGTTCTGCTCTGTAGTCAATAAGTTCTCATGTCAGAGTTAGACTATATAGGTGGATGAACAAATCCCAACCAAGGCAACACTGGGGGTGAAGAGGGCAAAGCCAAGTGCACTGTGCTTGAAAAGAAGACTCCAAAGCTGCCCATGTGCTGCTTTGGTTTCTATTATTGGGGGGAGGGGCAAAAATTTTCTACTCAGAGATTCCCTACTGTCCCAGAATCCACTTGCATGCCTCTCATAATGTATTTGCCATTTTTGTGTTTGCAGTCTGTCTATTTCCAAATAAAGTAGTAATTTTTTAGAGGAAGCACAATGTAGTCATGAATTGCTTGGTAACAGGGACAAATTCTGAGACGATGCTGTTGTATGGCCACCGCAGAATGTGCCTACACAAAACTGTATGGTATGGTTCACTACACATCCACTAGACGGTGTGCACTTCATATTTGTGGTTCATCTCTAGCAAACACCATGTGTGGTGCAGAGCTGTGGAGGTGAGAGGTCATTGATTCAGAACCCATCCAGCTAACCCTGTCATTCTACTGGGCTATGGCTGTTGAGATGTTTAACACCCTTCTCCAAGGCCTTCTTTCTAAACCAAATCCATCCTTCTCGCCTATCTCAGATTATTAAGCAGGATGCATTTTAATTTTTTAATCTTTTAATTCTTTGCATTGTCTTTTTTATCATTTTTCTTTCTGACGTTTTCCTTTTTTCCTCCCACCTGCCTAACCCTGGGTGGAAGAGACTGGGACATACTCCCGGTAATATCAGTTTCCCGCCTGATTCTGATCTGCAAAGAGAGCTGTGTCACCGGAGAAAAGATCCTACTTTGCCTAAGTCAAGCATGACCTGTCTGTATCTATTATGCCCAAACAATCCCACTAGCTATGAGACTAACAAAAATTTTATATGTACTGTAGCTACATATGACATTATCATGCCAGGCACCATTCTAAGTTCCTAGCATGTAGTAAGTCCCCCATGCTTATACATGTATGGAAAGACCCTGCTCTGCACATGCTTTACCACTTCTATTTTTTTTTTATGAAACACTGTCTTATTCTTTGAAATACATAGGTGTGTTCAGTGTATTTGGGTCACATTTGTCCTCTGCCTCCACCTCCCTCTGTCACTCTCTCCAGTTAATCTCCCTTCCTGCCTTAAATCCTTATTTGCTTATTCCTTTTTTACACACATATAATCCATGGAATCTATTATCATTACCCAATGCAGTGTTTTCAATTTTTAAATAAATCTATTGATGTCTAACAAATCTTTCAATTTTCTTATTACTTATTCTTTACCCACTGGAATATAAACTTACTGATATGTCTCTAACGTCTTGGATAGTCTTTGACATATAGCAGGGCTTTAATAAATAAGTCTTTAATTATAAAACTGTTTAATGACTGAAGCTGAAGAGATGGCCCAGAGATTAAGAGCACTGGCTGCTCTCTCAGAGGACCAGGTTCAGTTCCCAGCACCCACAGAGCAGCTATCTCTAATTCCAATTCCAGGGAATCTGATGCCCTCTTCTGGCCTCAGTGGGTACCAGGCATGTCCAGACATACATGCGGGGGGAAAATACACACATAAAATAAAAATAAATAAATTTAATGGAAATGACTCTATAAAAACTGATTAATGAGTTATATTACATTTTTAATGAACATCTCTTGAATTCATTGAAGGTCCTCTAGCCCATCTGGCAAGACTCTCATTGGTGCATAGGTAAAATGCTTGCTTCTCTAGAGGCCTTTTAAATGAAGGCTCGATTTTCACATCTGTGCTCCTGCCCAGGAACAGAGGACTAGATCAAATGACCTCCTGAGAGCTCTCTGGCCCTTGACATTCTAATTCAATTCCACTTAAATGTCCTAAAAGTAATTTGTGGAGAAATTCTTTTCTTCCTCCTTTCTGGACTGGAGTTTGCATTTATCTAATTATTTCCTTGGTAGATTGACCCAGCTTGAAAGAAGCACCATGTCATCTCCCCTGGACATGCTCTAAGCCCTCACTCTATAAAATGGGAAGGCTAAAGACTCAGCTCTCTAGGGAATTAAATTGCATTCGAATAAGATTAAGGCTTTTTGACTCACAAAAGCAAGGACAATCAGAGGCTAACCAAGCCAAAGCAATTGTTCAGCAAACTAATCCAGACATGTTATTCACACACAAAAGGACTCTCACAACTGGTTGGCAGAGAAAAAAAGTGCCCAGAAAGGAATGCTGGGCTAGGCTGGGCTGGATTGAGTTAGGGGAGAGTTCTTTCTTCAGATCTGAAACCTTGTCCCTCCCCTCCAAGGTGCTGAATGTGTCCTTCCTTGGTTCTGTTGACCGGTGGCCCAACACCTCCCAAAGACCTCAGTGAGAACTGATAACAGGGAAGAAGGATGTTCGCCATCTGCAATGTGAGTGGAGAGCCAAGGTGGAAAACAATGTCACCAAGGGTCAAAGGATGAGCTTGTGTGTCACTCCTCGATTTGAAGCATGGTATTTTGATTGCTTACAGAATAGATTCCTTCTTAAAACCACTATTTTTGGATAATAAAATAAAGAGCATAAAATTGCAAAGAAAACTAATTCTACTAAAATAAATGTAGCAAAATACCCCTCAAAACAGGTGAGTGGTGCATTTGTGTTTATTCATTAACATATTAAGTAGAGGACCAGCAACAGTTAGTCTTTTAATCATAGCAATTTTATAGTGGTGACAAGTTTAAATGATAGTTCGAAGCATTTCAACAAACAGTAGTATGATATAAAAATATCTACAATTGTATACATTTTGTATGAAAAGTACAGATGTCACAGGGAAAGCCTGTGCTACTATGGCTTATTCTCTGCATTCATATTGGAAGAAAATGTTTAATTTTAGGTAAATATGAGTGTAAGCAAAAGTGGATGTACCCTTCCCATTCAAGTTCATGGATGCTTGTCACCTTCTATCTCAGGTTGGGAACCCCTGGTATAGACATTGGAGAGTTCTCAAAGGTCCTTCATAGCTAATAAACAGTGTCCCCACCTTCACTTGTAACGTTTGTTCTGACCACTTGCAGCCAATAAGCATTCTTGCTGGCCAGGTTAGTAAGCAGAAGGCTTGAATAACTGAAAGGTGACCAATCCTGTCATGTGTGCTTTCTGCTTTGAGAACAGACCAGTTCAGACCGATGGAGAAGGACTGCCAGTTGCCATAGAATTCTGACTCTGGATGGCTCAACCTGCCTGTAATGTGGCCACAAGTATTGCTCCAGCAAAACAAGCCTCTACCATAGAAACAGCTCAGTCTTTGACAACGCAGGATGATTAGTGGATGCTCTAGAGTTGGAACAGAACTGTAGGATCCCACCAGTGCATTTAGCTCTCTGAGACTGAGCATCTTAATTTCAATATTGGAATCGCGACATCGTCAAGACTGTAACAAGAATGAAGTGAGATTATACATGGAATGTGGTGTCCATCATATTCTACCCACTTAAGACACATTGTCATTTGTAATCATTGCTGCTGTTGTAGCAGCTCCCTTTTCCCACTGGTCTGACTTTCCTGTGTGCCAATGTAATATGCAGAATTCAAGAGCCTCAACATAGTCTGCTTTTTCATGAAGATAATTCCAGATATGTATGAAATAGCATGCTCAGTTAAACCCATGAAACTGACAAGTTTTGTAGGACAACAGTCCACGATTGTTAATGTCACACAGTCCAATGTGGTATATGACATCTCTAGCAGGGACCTGTATATAGGAGGCTGTCTCTGTAAAGAGCCTTCCTTCCCTTCTTCCCTTCCTCCCTCCTATCTTTCCTTCCTTCCTTCCTTCCTTCCTTCCTTGCTTCCTTTCTCCCTTCCTTCTTTCCCTTCATTTCTCCCTTCCTTCCTTCCCTCCCTCCTGTCTCACCTTCCTCCCTTCATTCATTCATTCCTTCCTTCCCCGCTCCTTCCTTCTCTCCCGACCCTGCCCATCCTTCCAGAACCATTTTCAACTCTCACCCCTGATGTTCTGTGAGGCTTCTGATTTTCTGTTATGAAACTCTTTTCTATTAAGACAATTACTTGAGTGCTTAATTATTCTTAACATCATATAAGTTATTCTTAACATTATATAAGCTACATGAAAAAATAACAAATCAAACAGAACATGATGGCACATTGCATGCCGTAATCCTAGCATTCAGGAGGCTGAGGCAGGTTACTTAGTGAAACTCTGTCTTCAAAGAAGAAAAAACAATTAATAAACCAGAAGAGAGATTCTTAGGAACTGTGTGTTAGCGCTACACAGCAGCCACTGAGCCATTTTCACACTGAGCTGAGAAGCAGGTAGCACCTTGTATTATTTCCTCGATTTATTAGCACATGCATGGGTTTGTAAATGTAATATTTTTTTTTGTAAAAGTAATATATTCCTATATATTTTATAATAGTCATTGTCATAAAGAAGCACATTGAGGATGATTGAAAGTTAGAACTTAAATACCATGGAAAATGTTATATAACTAAGGTTGGAGACTCAAAATAACATTGCTTTGGTAAGATCATTTAGTTCAGTATTGAGAACAGCACTGTCCTATGCGGAAAGCCCAGCTTCATGTGCCTCTGAATTCCCTGAAAGACAATTAGCAGAAGTGAAGTGTGGTCATGCACTAAAATGCTGCAGAATGAAATACACTCTGGATTTCAAAGACTAGGATATAAAATGCATCATTAATCATCTGTATAGTGATCACACACCGAGAGCTCAGTAATTTGGATGTATCTAGCATTACCATAAATCCAAAGTGTAGCCAATAACACAGAAACAGTAGTAAAATAGCTTCTCTCCTTTGACTGGCTTTTTCCAATGTGGCTACTGGAACACTTAATGCCTCATACGTGACCCAGCCAAATGTTCCTGGACAGATGGGTGAATAGTGAAATGAAGACTCATGAAGTAGAACACTAGCCTTAAGCAGGAGTGAATTCTCTGCACGACAACACAGACAACCTTTAAAAACACACTGTGAGAAGGAGAACAAGTCAAACGCAGCATTGTACATATTGTTGAATTCTGCTTCCAAGTAGCAGCCAGAGTGGGCAAATCCATAGAGAAAGAAAAAGAGGATTGAGTGATGGAGGGGAAAGAGAAGAACAAACAGAAAAGGGTTGCCGGGTGGCTGCAGAATCTGCATTGGGGGCTCTGGAAATGCAGAGAAGAGAGGCGCCACGCAATAGGAATATTCTGAATACTATTGAACGGTAAATCTTACGTTATATGTATTTTGTCATAGTCAAAAACTTCCACATGGCTCCCTCATGAGGCTTACATGTCTGGGGAGGCTGCTCTAGAGCTAGCTAAGCTCTAAGAGGCGTCTTCCTCCACGCCTCTGTGGTCACTGAACTCGCCCTTTGCTATAGGAAACCACAGGGCTTGAGTGCTGGCTAGTTCAAAGAGCTTGGGCCATGCCAGAGCTGTGACACTTTTAGTTTCCTCATCTGAAAAATAGGGACAGCATGTTGCTCAGTGTGTTATTTTAGGCCCAAGAGTGTTTGTTCATCTAGTGAGTGGCATAAACAGAAGCGAGCTGAACTAGTGTCGCTCACTGCCCACACAGGGGAAACCAGGGCCTTTGGTTGCTGTTGAGATTCCGCTCTTCTACAGCTGCCTAAGGAACACCTCAAAGGTCCAGGCAGTGTTGCGAGATTGTGCTTGTGTTCTGACAAATAAAGCTTTCCTGGAGATCAGAAGGTGGAGCTAGCCACTAGTTAACCATAGAGGTCTGGAGGTCTGTGCAGACAGACAGGAAGTGATAAGGCGAGGCAGAGACAGGAGCTTAACCCTTATCAGTCTGAGAAGCTGGAGTGGGTAAGAGGTGACAGTGGCTGGTCCTTTACTTTGCTGATCTTTCAGCTTTTGCCCCAATATCTGACTCTGGGTTTTTATTGTTGAGACTAATTAGGATTGGGCATCATGACCCTGAGGTTAAAAGTCTCATGCTCTACCGATGGCAGTGACACCCAGTTTTCCCTGGCGAAAATTTCTTCAGCAAGTGTAGCTCCCATTCTGGGGACCACAAGAGAAGGATTGAACTCTATTTTATAGGAAATGTGTACTCTGGGGCTGTGCAGATAGCCCCGGACATCAAGTGTTTGCCACACAAGCACTTGAAGCCAAGTCCAATTCCCTGAGCCCAGGCTCTGTGGCATGGATTTGTAACTCTGGTCGTGAGGAGAACATTATAATTCCTGAGATCTTTGAGGATCCTGGCCAGTAAGCCTGACTGAATCAGCAAGCCCCAGGCCAAAGAGAGACCCTGACTCAAAACACAAGTCTGAAGAACAGCACTGGAGGTTATCCCCTGCCCTCCCCACCCATGTACCCATGTGTGTTCATGTACATGTGTGCAGCACCCACAGCGGTGTTCTCTTTGAACCCCTCATTCCAATGTGCACAGCAGCTCATGATGTGACAGACTCCCCGAAAAAAATTCCTCGTGTCCCAAAAATGCGCACCAACAACAGCTGAGCTAGAGAGGTGCAGATGACGTCAGCATTCCTACCTTTGTTACTAACGAAAACGATGCGTTCCACGGGGACCGGGCCAGGCAAGCCATCCAGCATGGCTGAAATCTGCTGTCGTGGTGGTGCACTTTAAAATGCATAGTCACACGTGTGCACACACTGGCAGGATTGGGTGAGCCAGGCAGTTCAGCAGCCTCGCCAGGGCGAGGGCCAAGAGAATGCACCTGGAAGCAAAGCTCCCAGCCATGGGGCTGCCACAGAGCTGGGCACCACAGGAAAGTGCAACCTGCCAGGACCTAAGAGCCAAGTCGACCTTTGGGCGCCTGTTTCCGAAGATGCCCCAGATGTGGACACTTGCATTAACGTATTCTTTTAAAACATTTGACTGTCTCCTAATGGAAATGTTATTGCGGGGCAAGCTGAGGTTATCCTTTTGGATCCTTGCTGTCCCAGTACGCCTTGCCTATGGAAAAGAAACATCACTGATGAATTCCTTCCTCATGCGCAGAGCAGACAGCATCTGCTTAGAATAAATGTTCACTGCATCAGGACTCTGAACAAGAGTGTCTGTGCTTGTTTTGTTCTAACAACTGTCCTCCATAGATTATCCACTTGATACTTTGTGCAATGCCTCTACACAAACGATGCCACTAATTGCAGCTTGCAGTAGGCTGCTTTACTCAACAGTCCCATAGCAATTAAGTTGCTTTGGGCTTCCCATTCAGTCTGCTGACCCCAAAAACCATTCTCTTAGGCACTGTGCTGAGAGTGTGTTCATTTTTAGGCTATCAGAGTTAGAACACACATGACCAGAACCTTGCGTCCACTGACTCCTCAGCTCTTTCTGAATTTCCTGTTAACTATAGTACTGGTGAAAACAATTTAGATGACCCACAACTTTATGCTGTTACTGTTGTTTGAGAGGGTCTCACATCAAAGACCAGGCTGGCCTCTAACTCACAGCAATACCCCTGCCTCAGCCTTGCAATTGCTGGGATTAAAAGTGTAAACTGTTCGTGCCAGCTGATCCGGGGGCCTTTCTTGTCTAAAATAAACAATGGAAGCAGAAGGGGAGATCATCATCTTAGTGGGGCTCTATCTCCGGGGCTATTTTTGTGAGTTTATCACCTGTCAAGTAAGAAGAAGAAAATCCCTGGCTGATTGCAGATAGCGAGAAGCCTGTGTAAGTAGGATTGTCTGTATCCAGCCCCCACCTCAGTTACTGATGAGCACTTCACAACAAGCAATCAAGTCTTCAAAGCTAGCAAGACGTCTAATGAAGAAAGTTCTTGATTGAAATTCAAAATTTGCTGCTCCTTCCAGGGTGTTCAGTTAATGAGGGCCCACTTGCCTGTAAAATACTAAAGAGTTCAAATGTCGTAGGTAAGTGCCCATCTCTTGAGCTCTCCAAATGCCCCTTCTACAAGGTGATCACAGCTGCTGGGACTTCTGGAGCTACGTGCTTCACTTCCTGAGAACGCCCCAGCTTTGCCACTGGAAGATGCCATTAACCAGTGCCTCCTCCCACTGTTTAGTCCTTGCTTCCAACTTTGCCCCTGCCTTTCTAGCACGCTGTAGCTAAACTCCTGAGATCACAGCAGCCCGTTTATATTCATGACTCAAGGAGCAGAGAGGGAAAGGACACATCGGAAAACAACATAATCCTGCTACTCTGCATCATTTAGCTACCATTTGAGCTGTTTGAACTACTGTTTGAACACGAGTGTGTGTGTGTTTATGAAAAACCTCTAGGTGCTTCAAGTCCTGTGGGTTGACCCTATTTGATTTTCAGATAAGCCTTTTTTTAATATTCAAGAGTGTGTCTAGGTATTAATTCAGCGCTGGAGTGGAGCTCACTTGTTAGCATGCATAAAGCCCTGAGTTGGATTTTAGCATCTCAAAAGTTTTTTCAGCTCAAAGATTAAGCCATAGAAATAAGGAAAGGAAAAAAGGAAGGAAGGAAGGAAGGAAGGAAGGAAGGAAGGAAGGAAGGAAGGAAGGAAGGAAGGAGGGAAAGAAGAAAGGAAGGAAACAAGAAAGGAAGGAAGGATGGAAGGAAGGAAGGAAACAAGAAAGGAAAGAAGGAAGGAAAGAAGGAAGGAAGGAAGGAAGGAAGGAAGGAAGGAAGTTTATTGAGTATAGTTTCCTTCCATTGCCTTTATCTTCTTCTGCAGCTCCCCCTTGGATACTCAGTTCTCATATTATCCACCGAAGGTACTTAAGTCTGCATGTATTTCCTAAGCACTCTTGATACTCTTTGTCCTAAATACCCACACATCAGTTGGGCTGACCCCAGCAGGCTGTCAACTCCAAGCTATGCTGGTTCTACTTGGTACTGAGAAATGAGTATACAAAATCTCTTGGGCTACGGTGAGCCTACTTGTATTGAGCAATGCCTATAAAATTACTGTGGAGAGGTGGTCAATTCAATTTAATTAACCATTTTATCGGACTTAGGCAGGTCTAATTAGATTTGATTAATCTCTAATTTAGTACCAATGAGCATATTTTGATGATTCTTCTGGGCTTTGCAGAAGACCCATGCTCATCCTCCCCCCTTGGGCTCTTTCCCTCCCTGTCTTAAGGGATGCCATGATGAATCATCCTAAAGTCCTCTTGAGAGCCAAGGATGGGATCTGGGGCACTGGGGCAGCTTCTGGCTGTGGGCCACCTCCCTAGATTATTCATGTGGAGCCAAGACTGGTGTGTGTCCAGCCACAAAAAACCAGGACCAAGGCCCAGAGGGAGACTCTGGTCAGAAATAATTGCAGACAGTTCTCCTGGCGCCTCTAACTTGGAAGCTTCAAGGAGAACCACATGACTCCAGCTCCAAGTCCAAGTAGCCTTCGACCCTCTGCCCAGTTCTTATGCTCACCAAGAGAGGTACTCCAAGGAGTGAAGGTGTCTCTCTGACCTGTCTTAATCCTGTTTTTTTTTTTTGAGTCTTTTTTTATTTTTGAGCCACCCTGCAAAGGCTTTTAGAAAGTCTTGGGATTTTAGAATAAACAGCAATCTCTAACCCCTAATTTTCTCCTTCTGAACTCTTGTAATTATCTGATTGGTGTGAAGTTGATTCTGTGTTGTTAGTATAACCACTGAGTGCCTATGTCACACGCACACAGAGTTGAGAGAAACATGATGGGGCCGTAGAGGCGGAGAAGCCACTGCAATGGTGACTTTACATGGGAGCCACCTTGATAGCTGATGTTAAAGGTAAAGTCTTTAGGTGAAGTTTTTAGAAGAATTCTGAGGTTCTGCAAAGAATCGTGGGATAGACGAGTAGGATCTAGGCTTGCTGTCTGTGGCAGAGAACCCTTTCTGACCAGCATTCTTATATAAGAGAGATGATGTCCTCTTTGTCACCCGCTCAACTTGAGTAACATGTCAACCAAAGGAAACTAGTTGCTATACTTCCTGTATACCACATCTGTGTCAGACGTTAGGTAGGCATTTCATAAATAGCTACTTTCATATTTTAATACTTAATATTGTCCCTTCAGGGTCACTAGTCACTGGTTTTTATGCCTGAAGTTTGATCTATGGAGTCTTCTCCAAGCTCTAGATGCAGATACACGACTTTATATTTATTCAGTGTGTGATAAAGAAGGTACTCGGCATTCTCAGAAGCCGTCTCACACTTCAGCCCTCCGTTCTCGCGATGTAAACCGTGGGTGGCACTTTAACACCTTAAGTCCAATCCAGCTCCACGAGCCACATCTCGTTTCCCTCCCGTGGGGATGGGCTGGACCAACGTCACTGACAGAAAGTGATCAAAACCAGGCACGGGCCCTGTCTGGAAACAGCTCAGAGGCTTATTGGCTGTCACCCTGAAGAAAGAAAGGGATGCTTGCTGCTAAGTGACCACACACAGCCTATCTGAGTAGCTGTTGAGTTCTCCTAGGTTTGCGGAGGTTACAGTCAAGGAAGTCATCCAGGGTGTAGTAACTTAAGTACAGAGTGACATGAGATTTGCTTGTCTCTCATAGTTATGACCAGGTCACTAAAGGCATGCAGGAAGAATATGTTCTGATAAAGGCTACAAAATTGTTAACACTTTTAATTATGTTCGGGGCACCCAGCATTGTGGATGAACTGGGTGGACTTTATTGAAACCCGTGTCAGCTGTCATTCAATTATTCAGCCAGCCAGGGAAGCTCCTGGGAACCTTTGCCCTGTCCTTTATCCAGGTTGTTTGTCTATCTGTGAGACTTTAGGAATGCTCTTCTGAACAATACGACAGCTGCTGACCCTAACAAACAATAGCCTTTAATTCTAGAGTTCCCTTTGTCTCGGAATAGTTATACCAAAAGATAGAGAGGAACATCCCCTTGCTCTATTTTGCTATCATTTCTAGAATATGGTCTCCAAAAACAGAACCAGTTGATATATGGGAGAATGAAGACAGATTCTATCTATCTATCTATCTATCTATCTATCTATCTATCTATCTATCTATCTATCTATCTATCCATCCTAGATATGTTGCCTTAACCTGTCTTAGAAAACGTATTGGAATTTAAAGAGTAGGAAGACACTGTCCCTTACTTTTGTATTTTTATTTTATCATGCACTCATGCTTGAGCTGAAGCAATATTTTTTTACGACTTTTTTTTAAAAAAGGGCTGGATACGGTAGTAGCCCCCTCCCCATATTTGGAAAGGCTGAGCAAGAAGGGTTACATGTAACAGGCCATCCTGGGCTACCTAGCAAGGTCCTATCTCAAAAACAAACTAAAGGAAACACACACACACACACAAACCAGACAAAACAGAAAGATAAAACATTGCAAACGTCACATTAAAATTTGAAATCCAGAAGAAGGGATTGGCACCAGGTGAGGAAGCAGCGTACAGTCATGCTCTAGCTGGAGACGACACCCTGGATCTTGCTGTGGAAAGTCACTCCTTGATGTTTGTTTGGGGAGGGGGCAGTTAGTGTTAGAGGAGGAACTGCCTGTGATAACTGTAAGGGTATGAACCGAAAGACCTGGAGGCTTTCCTTCCCAGCAGGTCAAGTGAGTGAGCAGACCAAAGATTTGAACCCCCAGAAGAAATAGTGGAAATGGGTTTTATTTTCCCACCTTCCATTCTTCTCAGCTCTCCAGCCAGAATGAACCCAGCATAACCTTCCAAAGAAGAGCTAAGCAGTATCCAGGAAGACTAAAGAGAGGCAGGAGGCCCTCTGTGTTTCTGAAGCTGTATCATTACTTTCTCTCTCCATCATGTCTTTCAACCTCAGATGGAAAGAGGCAATTGCAGAAATATTACAGGGACACCCAGCAGTCTCTAGATTTGTGTTCTTTCTAACTGGTGTTTTGATTATTGCTGTATCCAAAGCTTTTAGCACCCCCTTTAATTGGTCATCCTGGTGTTTGGTCAGTTGGGTGGCTCTTCTGTAGGTTTCATGTGACGTTGTGGCACCAGAGAGCTAGATGTTATAAGATGATCTCACCACCATGGGCAGCATTTCACGCTAGCTCAGCTTGACTCATCTTTCTAGAAAGAGGCTCTGGATCTTTACCTGGGTAACACCACGCTGAGGGGCAACAGTGGCTCATGATTCATGGTTGAGGGGAGGCTGTAGAACTCTAACAACCTGATCCATCCAACAAGAATGGGTAGCAAGAAAGACATTAGAATTGACTTTGAAGTGTTGGTGAAAGAACAGAGGACAAGACTCCAAGACTTGGAATTACTGCCTCCAAGTTTAGGCAAGGGAGGGTGATGTAGACATTGTTCCCACACACAGAGGCTCTCAGTCCTGCTATAGAAAAGTGGCCTGCCGAAAACGAGTTGGGTATTTCCAAAAAACAATCTTCTCCCTCCGCTGGTTTAACACCAGATTGAGTATTGGCTATATATTTTGCCCAATTATTTATTTCTCATGTTCTGAATTAGTAGTCAGGTATTCTCAAAAGCACCTGTTGCACATTGTAAAATAAGCTTTTTTTTTTTTTTTTGGTAACTGAGGTTATGGAGGGCTAGTGGTGTGAGCAGAAAGTTAGACATTAGAGTGTTTGGGCTTTCAAAAGCATTGCCTAACCACTCTTGGGACTTCAACACTGAGAAATTGTCTTAGCACAGCCAACTTGAACACCACAGCTGTGTAACGGACATGCTCACACACAATTGGTCCTGAGCTATTTATCTGGAGGACCATGTGTAAGATCAGAGACTCTCCAAGTTGCAAAGAATCTCAGCACTTTCCTCTGTGATACCCTACTGTGGTCTAAATGATTCAAGACACAGGGACTTCGCTTGAACTCATATTCTCCTCATGCCAAGTCCCTCTCCCCACCACATGGCCACCCTGCCCCTGATGGTTTAAAAGCAGTTTTAACCTCTGGATTGTTTAATGCTTTTATAAATATATAAGGTAAGTGGACCCTGAAGGTGTTTTACAACCTGGGCAAATGAGAGAGAGGGAGAGAGACAGCATGTGAGGCAAAGAGAGGGGAGGACAGAGAGAGAGAGACGTGATGTGTTGAAAGACTGCAGAGGGAGAGACAGAAGATAGCATTCAGAGGTTTGGGCAGTCTTCCAAAAACAGCCTGACTTTACTTTCCCCACGTTCCAGGCAACTGCAGCATGAGAGCATTGTCTTCCAGATGTGCTTATATTCTTCCATGAGGCATATAGACAGGAAAAGACAACAATGCACACGACAGCATTGCCTCCAATGTCCTGCAAGCCCTTGCTTCAATTTAGGCCACACTACTCCACACCTTGCATTTCCATCGTTATAGAATGGTGGTGCACTATCACCTCACCAAGGAGTGACCCCCTTGTACCTACCCAGTTTTGACACCAAGAGTGCTAGAAGCCCAGCATCCATTTGGGGAAGTGCTTGGCTAAGTGCAGTCCCTTCACACGGAGATGCTTCCTGTATGCTCCTTCTGGGGCCAGAGAAAGCACTGGGCAGAGAGCACAACCAGTAAAGCCTTGCAAGTGTGGAGACCTGAGTTCTATCTCCAGGTCCCATGTCAAAAAGCTAGGAGAAATACAGCACAGCCATGAGCCTAAAGCTGCGGTAGATGGGAAGAAAACAGATCCTCGGGCTCACGGCCACTCGGTCTAGCCTAACTGGAAAGTTCAGGGCTAATGAGAGACCCTGTCTCCATATAAAAGTGGGCAGTGCCCAAAGAATGACACTTGAGGTTGTCCTTCACACTCCCTTCTCACGTGAATACACAGGCATGTGATACACACACACACACAAACACACACACACCACTCAACTTTCCCAGCAGAGCCCATTAAAGATAGTTTTCCTGGCAAAGATTTACAATGGCTAGCTTTTGGCTTCTCGGGAATATCCATTTGTTTCCCTAATTGCCACAGATACTCAAATTGTTATCAGCGGAGTGTAGTAGATATTTACTTAGGACTATCGTTTCTAGTACTTTCTCCTAATTGGAAGCAAAGCAGCTGTCTTGTCCTTCAAGGAACAAGACTTGTCCCTTTGATCCAACATTTACAGCAGATAGGGATTACATGTATTTACTTAGGATTTTTAAAAACAGGGCTGGGGTCAGTTCTTTGCAAAATGGAAGTGATTTCTTGGGAATCTTCAGCCGTGAGATTACCGCAGCAAATGGAAAAGCAACAATTTGAGATTAAACGGCTCTCCACTGGCTCAAACATTTTGCACATGGTGTTTCCACCTGAAATGTGCGACTTACGGGGTTGTGGTCTTCGCTGGCAGTGGCTGATAGTGACCATGTAAATCCACAAGGCTGCTGACTTCTTAACTAGTCTGCTCGCTGGCCACATCAGGAACTGTTCGATTACTCACTCCAAAGAGAAAAAAAATCTTTTACGGTCTTGCCATTAATTCAAACTATACAAACATAAAAAACTGAATGTCTAGATTTTTAATGGATGATTTGCATTGTTTTATTGTGTACAAAATGAGGGAAATTGGCTTAAAACCAAGCTTTGTTTTTAAATTTTAAAGTAGATGGAAAGGCAACATTCTTGCTTGTGTTTATGTACAGGAACTATAAAATATATGATGAATATTGGCTTTTCCCACATAAAAAGGTATTGTTTATATATGAAAACACTGCTACACTTTTAGGAGGGAAAACTTAAAAGTGAGTTGACTCTTAGTGTAGCTGTATTAACGTAAGAGGAAATGGCTGTGTTTACTAATGCCATAGTTAACAGTGTGTGAAGTTTAATTTATAATTTATAAAGAATCATATACAAGTAGTTTACTGTTTACAAACTGCTCAGTTGAAAAAAAGTCTTAAAGCAGAGATTTAAGTAGACGTCTATCAACAGAACATTCCCACCCACAATCACTGGGCAGCTATTCCAGACCATCTTCAAGGGAGATGGCGTCTTACCCAGTAATCAACACAGTATAGAAGTCTCCTTTGAGGAGAGGAGGGTTGGGAATGGGCATGGCATTGCTTTCCACTTCTCTTCATGATATTGGGAAATACTGAATGTAGCTAATGGTTCTTGTCTGTGTCAGGAAGTTGGTCTGTGTTTTCACTTTTCACTGTTGAGAATTGGGCTTGGGATTGAACCCTTAACAGAATAGATTAACAAGTTGGTGTCATGGACTCCAGGAGCAGCCTGAGGACTCTTTTCAGAATTCCCACACAGTTAAAAAAAAAAAAAAAAACCAAACCTCAAAGAGATAGTAAAAGTAAACACTGGACCCAAATAGCAGGGGTAAGAAAGTATGCCCTTGAAGATTGCCGTCTGAAAAGACAGCCATGGTGAGCTTCAATAGTGATGGGGAAACCAGTTCTGAAGGTTGGCCTCTTCGTGGTCACCAGTCTTCAGTGACAATAGTCCCTGATCAAAAGCCAGGCTTTTATGTCACCTGTGCTCTGGGACTCTTCATGTTCTTTCTCTCCAGGTGATTTTTCTTGTCTTTGCAACAGCTGTGATAACACCATGTGCCTCCTTTGGGTAGAGTACTTGAGTATAAAATGTGTTCTGGGTTTTTTTTTCTTTCATTTTTTTTTTTTAGAAAGATTCTTGTGTACGTGAGAAAGGACTTAAACTCTAATATTTCTGCCTTCACCATTCAAGGGCAGGCATTGCAGATGTGCATAACTACAGCCAGTGTATGCAGTGCAGGCATTGCAGATGTGCATAACCACACCCAGTGTATGCAGTGATAGAGACAGAGCCTACAGCTTCATGCTTGTGAACACTGACAAATGGGCTAATGTCATATCGACTGATGAATTGATTGATTGCTCAACATTTGTCTCCTCTTTAGTCATTCCTTAAATCCTCAGCATCAGTTGCATGTCTGATACCAAACAGTTCTCAGTGAAGAAATGTTGACTACAGGGCTGGAGAGATGGCTCAGTGGTTAAGAGCATTGACTGCTCTTCCAGAGGTCCTGAGTTCAATTCCTAGCAACCATATGGTGGCTCACAACCACCTGTAATAAGACCTGGTGCCAACTTCTGTTTGCAGGGACACATGCAGGCAGAACATCGTATACATAATAAATAAATAAATCTTTAAAAAAAAAAGAAATGTTGACTACAGTATAGTTTCAAGGGACGGAGATGTTGCTCAGTGGTAGATCACTTGCCTAGAGTCTATGATGCCTGGGGTTTCACTCCTAGATCTACTATATTAAAATAACAACCAAAAATGTTAATAAAAACCTCATTTCATTGCAAAGATTTTTTTTCCTTTTCTGGTGTTTTGAGATAGAATTTCTCTGTGTAGCTTTGAAGTCTGTCTGGCTCTCGCTCTGTAGACCAGGCTGGCCTCGAATTCACAGAGATCCAACAGCACCTAGAGAAGCAGAAAGAGGCAAAAAGACAAGTGCACCCTAGAGCCCCAGAGAGGGTATGACTCTGCCAGCACCTTGATTTTGGCCAGGGGGACACTGATTCCAGGCTTTGGGACTAGAGCACTATGACAGAATTACTTTCTGAGGCTGTGAACCGCAAGTTGACAGTACTTTTTCTTTTTTTTTATTATAGTACTTACAGGGAGCTAATATACTTATGAAATGGAGGAATTGTATCTTCGCTTTTAAAAACCTTGGGCACACAATATAACTACTGTCAAAAATGTTGAATAGACAAACTGTCCCATTAAAATCATACAACTTTTCAGATAAACCCATCTTTTCTACCACACATGCTTCTGAGCTGACTGGAGTATATTTTGTATTTTGCATGTATTTAGAAGGGATTCTTCCTGACAAAACTGAAAGACAACTTCAAAAGACTCCCTTATCTTACAAGCAATGTGTGTGAGCAGTATATCTATTACATATCTTTCACAAAGAAATTTATATAGTATTATGCTACTTTTACAACTTTAATTTTTTCAGAGAATAATTTATTTATTAATTTTAATGAATTATAAACTATAGTTACATCATTTTCTTCTCCTTTCTTTTGCCTGCAACCTCACATGAGCCCCCAGCTCCCTTTACAATTCATGACTTCTTTTTATTATTACTGCATACATACATATACATATGCATATATACACATATATGTACTATTAAAGTACTATTTATTTGCTTATACATAAACAAATACATAAATGCAACCTGTCTGTAAGGCTGACCACTTGGAATTGAATAACCTTTTGGGGTTCATCCCTGGGAAAGACTAATTCTTCCTCTCTTAGCAGTTGTTAACTGCCTGCAGCTCTTCAACAGGGTTAGGTTCCCGTGTGATTTTCTGCAAACTTCCCCCATAGCAGGACACACTCCCTCTGCAGGAGTTAGGCTACAGACAGCCCCTACAGCAATCCACTCATCATTCTACCCCAGCACAGAATCAGATCTAGTGCCTCATCTTGGTTTGCATGGTATCAGCTGTTTGGTTTTGTCTATTTTAAAAAAAATGCCTTTATAAGTTTAAATCTTAAGCATGTATAAGACAGTACTGCAAAGGAGGTGGCACTATCTGTTACTCACTGATACACTGACCCTTTGCTATACAGGGAAGCACAATTGAAAGCAAACAATGAAATAAAAGAATAATTAATTATTGCTATATGTTCTTCTAAATCAATTATGACTAAGGGTAAAAATTTTAATGTCTACTAGGCTTTAGGGTGCATATTGCTAGGCATTAGCCTCCTGTAGCAATTGAGATTCATCTTCTGGGAGTTGACTGACTTTTGTGATATGTTTATCCACAGTTCCCATATGGTGAACACAGAAAACAAACTTGCTCAAAGTTAAACAATTAACTCATTCTAAAAAAAAAAAGTTATGATAAATTTTGTATACTTGTCTGCTGGATATCTCAGCACAGAAAGGAAAAGAATGTAGTGTTGTGTCTACAACTGAAGTAAGAAGACACTCCCAAGGGACAGAGGCAGAATGAAACTCATTCTCCTGGAGAGAATCACTTGTTTATTGCTATTGATGGTTAGAGTGCGAGAGAACCCACACCAAGTCAGAGTAATATGGGTGGCACCGTTCCGTGGGATGGAGTCATTACAAGTGGAATGCATGGGTTACAACAAATAAATCTCATGTTCTTTTGTTAGCATCAGAGGAGGTGCACACATGCGGAGATGAGAGAGAACGAAGTGGAATAATGACTGAGTGCCTATTGTATCCTAGGTGGCACTTTGGGCGATTCGAACAAATGTGTAATCTCAGCTAATCTCCACAAAAGCAGCATCTGCTAGCTATATTGCCATAAGAACATGGAGGCTAAAAACTCAATATATTTTGCTAAGATTATAAATCTAGAAGGTGGCTGACCTGTGATTCATACCTAGGACTGACAGAATTCAGAGACACTGCTGAGGTCACAATTTCACATAATATATATGTGGTGTGTGTGTGTGTGTGTGTGTGTGTGTGTGTGTGTGTGTGTGTGTGTGTGTGTGTGAAGAGAGAGAGAAAGTTTGAAGCTTATGTGTGTGGATATTCAGTAACCCACAGCAGAGAAACAACTCTGAGAAATGTCATATTTGTGTCAATCTACATGTTTGATGTACAATTTACATCAGTTTACAAAACATACAATTATTTAGCATTTTCTCCCTCTGTCTAGCATGTAGTATTACAATCTCCCTCCTCCCATATTTGTAAATTAAAATCTTCATATCCATTGAGACCCAATACAGATGCCTTTTCTAAAAAACAAAACAAAAAAGCCTTCTTGTTGATTCCTAAATTTCTCCAAACTAATGACTTTTCATCATTTTTTTTTCTCCAAGTGGCTCTTGTGGAACAGCCGTGATCTGGAGGCTTTTTATAATGGCAAGTATTGTGTGTGTGTCCTTCTTTTTCAGTATAGGACATCTGTAGGATTTACCTTCTGTGATGTCATTTGTCAACCTGACAAGATGTAAAGTTATGAGAAATGGTTCTACAAGAGAAATTTAAAGCCCTAGGTGCCTACATTAAAAAGTTAGAAAGAGAGCAAATAAATGATTTAGTCATATAATTCAGAGATTTGGAATAAACAAGGACAAACCAGACCCAAATCCATTAGACAGCAAGAAATAAAAATCATGCTTAAAATTAATGAAGTAGAAACAAAGAAAACAACACACAAAAAACCTCAAAGCACCTAAGAGTTGGTTCTTTGGGAAGATACAGAAGATCAACAGACCCTTGTTTCAACTAAGCAAAAGTAAGAAAGAGAGTACACAAATTAACAAAACAGGAAAAGAGCTGGGAGACATTATAATAGGAACCAAAGAAATTCAGAATGCCAAAAGTGAATAATTAAAAAACCTGTACTCCATTAAGTTGGAAAACTTAAAAGAAATGCACAAATTTCTAGATTCAGTGAAACCACCAAAAGTAATCAAGAAAAAGTCCACATCCTAAGCAGACCCATAGCAAATGAGAATACTAAATCGATAGCAAAAAGTCTTCCAGATAAAAACCTCCAGGCCCAGATGGATTCACAAACGAATTCTATCAGACTTTAAGAGAGTATCTTTAGCCAATGCTTCTTAAACTCTAAGTAAGTAAGTAAGTAAATAAATAAACAGAAGGAACAGGCCCAAAGTCCTTTGAACAAGGATCATGCTAATATCCAAACTGGGTAAAGGTACATCAAAACCAACAAAAACTATAGGCCAGTATCTCTATTGAACATATACTGAAATATGCTCAATAAAATACTTTCAAGCTGATTACAGACATACATCAAAAATATTGTCCACCATAACCAAGTTAGGTTTATCCCAACCATGCCAGGATGGTTCAGCATAAATGGACTTTAAAAAAAAAATCACATGATAATCTCTCAGAAAGACTCAGAAAAAAACTTTGACAAATTCTAACATGCCTTCATGATAAAGGTCCTAGAGGACTAGAGGGAACATACCTGCACATAATAAGAGCTATATTAGAGGAATCTACTTCCAACATGATCATAAATGGAAAAAGTCGTAAGCCAATCCCACTGAAATCAAGAAAGAAATAGGGCTATTCATTATTCCCACTCCTTAATATTGTGCTTGAAGCAGTAGCGGGAGCAATATGACAAGAGAAGCAAATTAAAGGAAATTAGCCCCACTGTCCCTATCTGCAGATCACAGGGTACAATACATAAGCGATCCCAAGAACTGTACCAGAAAACTTCCAGAACTTATTAAAGCAATCTCAGTCACCTGTCAGGGTCCACAATCAACTGGCACAGTTCAACAAGCTTTTCTGTACACCACCAACAAATGTACAGAGAAGGAGATCATGGACACACTCCCATTCACAACAGCCTCAAAGAAAGTAAACTATCTAGGCTTAATGCTAACCATGGAAGGGAAGGACCTTTAGGGAGACAACTATAAACCTCTGAAGAAAAAGAAAGAAAGACACTAGAAAGTGGAAAGACACTTATTGCTCATGGGGTGATACAATGAATATTGTGAAAATAAACATTCTACAAAAGCCATTTACAAATTCAATGCAGTCCCAATCAAAATTACTACCGTTTTCTTCACAGAAATAAAAAAAAATTATCCTGAAGTACACATGAAATCACAAAAGACCCTGAGTAGCCAAAACAATCCTGAGCAAAAATAACAATGCTGGAGGGGGTTAATATTTTGGACCTCAGATAGAGTACAGAGACATAGTAATAAATATAATATGGTATTGGCACAAAAACAGATCAATGGAACAAAACTGAAGATCCAAACATGAATATATAAAACTATAGCTATCTAACATTTGCAAAGATGCCAAAAATATTCACTGGAGAAAAAACAGCATCTTCAACAAACCATGCTTGGGAAACTGGATATCTACTCATAGAAGAATGAAATTAGAGCCATAACTATCACCTTGCATAAAAATTAACCTCAAATGATCAAAGACTCCAATGTGAAACCTGAAACACTAAAACTGCTAGAATAAAACAGAGGTAGTGCTCCACAGGATACAGGTGTAGAGAAAGAACTTCTGAATAGGACCCCATTTGTTCAGGAATTGAGACCAAAAATTGACAAGAGGAAGCCCCCAGAATATGAGAGAGTCTTTGCCAGTTATGTTTTGGACAGAGGAGTAATATCCAGAAAGTGTAAGGAACTCAAAAAAACAGAGTCACAAAACAAATGACCTATTCAAAGCACAGACTTGGGATCTGAAAAGAGAATGCCCAAAAGAAGACATAGCCAAGAAACATAGTAGGGAAATGCAAATCAAAACAAGTTTGCGATGTAATTGTATCCCTGTCAGGATCTCCAAGATCAACAAAACAGCCACCAACAGCAAATGCTGAGGAGGATTCTGGAGAAAGAAAACCCTCACTTACTGCTGGTTGGATTACAAACTGGCCCATCCACCCTGGAAACCAGTGTGAGGAATCCTCAGAAAACTAAAAATGAATCTAACATATGACCAAACTGCATCACTCCTTAATATACGCCCCCATTTACATCCTACTCCATAGATACTTGCTCAGCTGTATACATTGCTACTCTATTCACAACAGCTAAGAAATAGAAACAACCTAAATGTCCCCCAACTGATGACTGGCTAATGAAAATGTGGTACATATACACTATGAAACACCATTCAACTGTAAAGAAAATTGAAATTGCCAGTTATGGTTTTACATGCCTTTAATTCCAGCACTCAGGAGGCAGAGGCAGGTGGATCTCTGTGAGTTCAAGGCCAACATGGGATACATAGTGAGTTCTAGGACAGCCAGGGCTATGTAGAGAGACCCACTCTCAAAAAACAAAAGAAAAAGAAAAAATGAAATAATGAAATTTTCAGGTAAATTGATGCAACTAGAAGGAACCATATTGAATCTTTTAACACATCCAAAAAGGAAAATGTTGCGTGTCTTTTCTCATCTGTAGTTTCTAGAGCCATGTCTTCAATTGATATAATCTTGACTAACTGTAGAAATCAGGGGAAAAAAGGGGGGAACCATGATATGGGGTGAGAGAGTAAGACAATAAAGAGCAACAGTCAGGTGCAAGTGATTTGAAGGGAGAAATGAGAAAGTGGGGTGTTTTGTTAGAGTGGGAGGGATAAATTTAGAAGTAGCAAGGAGGATAGAATAATGGTAAGGATGTCTGCAAAAGCCACGGGAAGCATATTATTGTCAATTTACCTAAAATTACACGTATAAGTTTGTGGACAAATATGCATACATAGCTTAAGGCAATCTCCTATGGACTGACAATGCTCATCCCAAAAGCCATAGACTAGATTATCTAACAAAACCCTCCAACATCAGGCATAAGAATTCCCCATTTGAATTGTTGGTCAGGGTTGTCTAAGAGACTCCCCAAGCATTGTAGTTGATTGCCATTACCCTTGTTTGCTTCCCAGAGGTGAAAGGTGAGTCCCTAGTGATGAAGACACCATGCTCTTTAGACAAAGGATCAGAAGACCTCAGCTGGGTCTGACTGGAAGCCTCCTCCTTGGGAACTAGCATCCATAGTACCAGAGGGCTCTAGGCCAGGTTCCCAGGGACAGAAGTAATCAATAGTTCTATTCAGCTATGACCAGCATGGCATAATAACCCTAAGGGTGCGATACTGATAGAACTTGGTGATGACCAACATCTTTCTAATTGGTTTTATGGCCCATTCAACAAAAGGGTGATATTGCCTAGTATTAGAAACCTAGCAACTAACTGGGGCTAGTGAACTCATAGCTCTTTAGTAACCAACATACCATAACTACATAATAGATATTTATCCTTATGGCTACAAATAAGTATAGCTCTCATCCCTCATCAAAGAAACTTCTTTTTGCAACAGATAAGGAGGCCATTGTAGAAAACTACCACAGATCAAAACAGAGAACAAGTTGGTGCCCAGTCCCACTGATAAACCAAAACTTGATTCCTGTACCTAAGGCTCAGGCATCATTATGGAAGAGGGGCGGAAAACTTTTGAGAGGCAGACAAACAGGAAGTTTGCTGTGAGATTGTGTCTACTAGAATGTCAAAAAATGCCCCCGAGGTCTCACCAACTTGGCTGCCTAACTAAGACCTGAGCAATGATGACACCAGTGGACATGCTGACGTGTGAGGGTGAAAGGCTTTCATCCTAAACAGAACTACAAGCAACTGGGAAATACTGAAACTGGGACAAATGGTGTTCCCCAGGGAAGAGCCTCCTACCTTGTAATCTAATGCCAAGATCCGATAACGTTACAGACTGAGAAGGCTGTGTTTATGTAGGTAGGAATATACATATATACACATATATATGTAACAACAACTAAAGAAAAAGAGGCTATGAATGTGAGAAAGAGCAAGGGGGTTACATAGGAGGTATCTGAGTGAGGAAACAGAAGGGGAAAATGATGGAATTGCAATTTCAAAAAATGAAAATATTATTATATATAAAACAAAATTACAGAAAAAATCTCTGGGTGTGTCTGTGAGGGACTTTCAATATTATGTTAATTGAGGTAAGATCTTGGCCCTAAATGTGGATAGCACTATACTATGAGACTGGAGTCCCAGAATGAACGCAAAGGAAAATGCAAGCCAAACAACAGCATTCACTGCTCTCTGTTTCCTGAGTCTGGCTGCACTGCCGACTAGCTACGGCAAGTTCTTGCTACCGGCATGCTTTCTCTGCTATGGTGGACTGTATCCTCTCAAACTGTAAGCTAAAATAAAACCTTTCTTCCTTAAATAGCTCTTTGTCAGGTATTTGGTCACAGTGACCAGAACAGTAACTAATACACTGTCTTAGCCAATATTTTTCCATATTTGGGTATCAGTATCTGGACTCTCTTTGAGGAATGCTGTTTCCCTTATATTCCATTACTGTGGTTATTTTAGAGTTGGGTCCACTCCAGCTCCATGACTGGGCCTGTGACAGAGTTCTGCCCAATCAGAAGCTCCTCCTATGCTTGGTGGTTAACTGGTGACCCAGTCAACACTAATTATGCATTATATGTAGACTTTTGCTGGAATGTATGATAGAAATAGTTGGGGGAGAGAGAAGGCATGAAAGTCTGCTCTGTCACATGCTGTGAAATATAAGTAATATATAATATAAAATCAAAAAAAATATAAAATCTGGGGGACCTCTATCTAGCTAAAGTCTGTACAGAAGAGAAGTAGATGCAGAGGGAATTGAAGTGAGAAGATTTGGAAAGGCCATCCTGGTGACATCTGCTCGAATCTCCTGTGTTAGATGGTGGTACCTCTACTTCTTCAAGCCCAAAAGCCAGAATATTTGAGTTTTCAGATCCTTCCAACAAAACATTCCTAACTCCAGCTACGCAGAAGAGCATCTGACTGGAAATGCTTAGAAAGCCTCCCTGGAGCTAACTGAATGGAATCCTTTCAGACTCATTTGTCTAGATGACAAGTTCCTAAAATCAAAATCAAGTCCATAGTTGCTTCTTCCTAGGTTCGGAGGTAGCACTTGACATGTGTCTGTTGGAGACTCACAGAACTCTATATTCTCCTTCAGGCCATGACACAGGGAGATTCAGTGTGGTTAAAGAAATGCATGTGGCAGCCAGAGCCACTCCTGATGTTTGCAAGGCCTTGGAAACTGGTGATAAACCTGCTGATGCATCCAACCCATCTGCTCAGCTGTTCCCGTGAACTGTTGGTCATGTGTGCGGGATAAAGATATTTGAGATATTAACTGCATAGGAATAATAAGGTTGAGATTTTTTCTTCTAGTGTCTTCTTGTTGGCTGTTATGTAAACTTGTTTGTTCTTGGACTTCCCTTCCAAGTAGAGTATATGACACTTCTTGGTTTATACAATCAGTTTACAATTAATTATTTACTAATTTTTACCCAACCCATAGTAAAAGACCAATAGAAGCCCTTTCTGTGGTTTTCACAACCAATTGGAATAGGGATGAGAGTCTGAAGTGGGCCAGGTCACACTTTCTTAGATAAAGAACAGTGTTGATTCAGTCATTCTATGTGGGTGTGGCCTTGGAAGATGTGGGTGGGTATCTCTCCCCGTTGTGTGAAATGAGCAGGAAAGAGCAGCAGAGCTGGGCATTGCCTCAGGCCTCGTCAACTCTCCCCTTGCCCATTCTCGCCTTCCCCAAGCCCTTGCTGCTGTCTTCACACTATTACACAGCAAGATCCTTGCGTCTTTAGAGGAGATCATGATTTTATGTTGATGTTGCCCAGGTTGATCTCAAACTGCATAGGCTTAGGATCACCCTGTATTGATCGCTCAAGTAACTAAGACTTCATGTTCACACCTGGGTAGTTTTTCATTTATCGATTGAGTTAACCCAAGGTAATGTCTGGTTTATTCCATCCTTCCCCTCAGACAAAATCTCATACATCAGCCAAAACTTTACTAAGATGGGGAATCACCAAGTTGAGAAGGTCAATAGCAAGTTCCCAAACCACCAAAGACATTTCTCTCAGCATCAAGAGGAAAACAAAGCTGCCCCATAGCCAAGGTGCCGAACTGAAATAACATGCATGGATCTACTCCATGGGTTCACAGCCCTGCCCCAAGTGGATTCCTTCTCGCAGTTTTCAACCTGCTGACAAGCTGGGAAATTCACTCCTAAATTCCATTCCATGACTTCGTAGCAGCATTGGCACACCACAGAGACCGCCAAGTTGAGATACCATGCTTGCATCATCCCTGTCATAGAGATAAGTGTTCAGATGTTCAGTAAAGCCAGTGTCCCTTACAAGCACATCAGATGGTTTGACAATCCTGTGTCTAAATGGCCTCCATGGGGTAGGATTTCCCCAGATTGGCTCATTAAGAAGAAACAGGTATGATGACTGTATCAAAACACACTGGTAGATTTTCCTTCTCCCATTACTGTTGCTCATTGGTATTTGTGGAAGATAACAGATTTCAGGTTATGAAACCTATGTGGTATAAGGGAGTGTCATCACCTCTAACACACAAATGAATTGGCATCATTATAGAAAACATCTATCTTTGGTCCTTTACAGCTGAGCAGATGAACCATTACAAACAATAGAATTTTTTTTTTTTTGGTCCTTAAAACAATGACCTTTCACTTACCTTGATTGTCAGATGATCCACACATCATTTGATATCCTTTCTTAAATGCCTAGATAAAGTTACGGATGTCACACTAATGACAACTACAGATGACACTATACTGGGAAATGCTGCTTTTATTTTTAAACACAGTGATGTCAAAGGCCGCCAGATACAGCAACATCAGTAAGAGAGAAGAATGAAATGAAGACCGTTATATTCTTAAGAAAGAGAATAGGAGTTATAAAAACGTAAATCTACAGGGCAGGAGTAGAGTGAGGGCAGACAGACGGGCCCTGAGAACGTCTCGTATCTACACGGACACACAGTGGACAGCAATTAGAAGTTTGAATACCCTGGGGAATGAGAACCGGGCTATTTTTAGTTCCACAAGCCCGGGCATTGTGTCTCAGAACAGATAGTCTTTTCTTCTGAAACTTTAATAAGGCCGCACCTGGCATGGGGCGTGCGGTTCTGGAACTGTACCAGAATGACATAAAAAAACATTCTAAAATGGAAATTTTCAGGTTTTGATTCTCCTAAGAAAGAAATGCAGCCATCTTTACTTTCCCCCAGCTCTTTCTGACAACGTCTCAACTGTGTTTGTTGATTGGCTCATAACTGAGCATATCCAAAAGAAATGGGAACGCCTACTAAGCAAATTATTCCCCAAATTATCATTTCCAAGCCCAAGCTCTGGCCTACTTCCCAAATGCCTGTTGAAGCCTGCCCACTCCTCGGGGTTTCCCATCTCAATTACGGAAGTCTATGACTCCACTTGGTCCAATTTTAGAGCATTCTGAGGCTCCACTCTTTAAACAACACATCCTATTCACATCAATTACTATTAGCTTTACCTGCACATAGACCCATAGACTATAACCACACATTATATCCTCCCATGCTACCACACGGATGCAATCATATGAGCTGCCCTCTCAGAAGACCCCACTGAGTCAATAAGACCCTAGGGGGTTGGTCACCCCTTGCTCCACCACTCATATTTTCTATTCCTACCTTGTACTACTTCACCATACTCCGGCATCTCCGCTGTTCCTATAACACCCAAGGCAAATTCGACTTGTGTCTTTGCCTTTGAGATTCCCTATGCCTGGAATTGCCTTGTCTGGATAGACACATGGCTTCCTTCCTCAGATTTTATTTCAATAAAGTCTGCCTTTCTTTTCGGAAAGCAGAAGGGGGGACATTTAATGACCATCCTAGGACGGCTGTGTTCATACCATACAACCTCATTCCTCTTCTTCTTCATACTTTATCTTTCCCCATCATGCCTTTCTCTATCTACAGTGCAAGTGACCTCCACAAGGAAGTTAAGTAGCACTTTCTATCCCCACCGTGTCTAGCTGGGACGCTGCTCTGGGACTTGAATTTTTTAATCCTCGGGAAGATATTCACAGAAGTGGGTGATGCCTAAGGTAAAAGTCTGCTTTTAAAAAATCTCAGAAATAAGGAGCATGGAGTTTCTGAAATATAGTGGAAAGAACATTCATTAAAGAATTGGACAAGAGCTGACGTGGCCAGCTGGTGTTTGCAGAGATCGTTGGTGTCAACTCACTCAAAAGTCACAAGCACTGTTAGAACAGAACTACCCCTTCTGTCCCCCTCACACTGACAGGAAAGGAAGAAAAAAGTGGGAACACTGCTCAGTGTCCAAAATCTCTTAACAGGTAATGGGGTAGGTCTCCCCAGAAGATGTGGCTCCAGAGTCCATGTTCTGACATAAAGATCTTCAACTGCTTGGGCTCAGGAGTCCCTTATATCCTGAAAATCAGTGCAGACCCAGAATAGTTTTGTTTCTGTATAATATGTGATTGATGTTTATTGCATTCAAAATTAGAGTTTTTAATAGAATGTTTTCATTCAATTATTTTAATAATAATTATTTAATAATAAAAACTCACTATATACTAACACATACACCATATTTTAAAGTGGAATTATTGTATTTTCCAAAAACAAAAACCAAAACAACCAAACATTTGGTGTGATAGATGATAATCTTGGTTGTCAACTTAACCACACCTGGATCAACCAAAGCCAAACATTTGGCATGCCTGTGGGGGGTTTTCTTGGTTGGATCATTTGGGGTCGGAAGACCCACCTTAAACTGAGATCAGCTGGGGTCAGAAGACCCATCTAAATCTAGGCCACAACTACTGGTGGTGGCCCACATAAAAGGACATGGAACAGGGAAGCTTTTGGTTTTTGCCAGCTTGCCCTCCCTCTCACCCACAAGTTCATCTACCCCATTGCTGAGACATTCCTCCATTGGTATCACAACCTATTTCTTGCAGATTCCAGTGTAGAACAGAGACCAGAAGCTCTCTAGGCATTCCCCAGCACTCCGCAATCAGATTGAGACGGATGAGACAGCCAGACTTGTGGACTAAACAGCTACCAGATCCCTGGCCTTTCGATGGGAGACAGCCATCACCGGACCACACAGCCCACAGCCTGTCAGCCACGCTAATAAATTACATATATTCATCCTGTCAGTTCTGTTCCTTTAGAGACCTCTGACTAACACACTTGGTAAAAGGAGTGGTATCCACTGGCCTGGACTATCTGGTTTAATAGAAAGCAGCTTGGTGATCCTATCTACTCCTGCTTTCAATCTGCTGCGATGGGTTGTTTTGACTGAAGTCTATGAAGATAATCCAGCTCCGTAGATGCGTAATTAGAAAAGGCAGTCAGTTTAATAGCTTTTTAAATCGCTGGAGCCGTACTTGAACAGCATACAGTACCTGATGAGTGATAGTCTCATAAAGGTTAGCTGCAGTGTGGAATCTGAAAGCGTAGCAATGAACTTCTCATGGTCTGTTTCAGTAGAAGCTCTGTGTTTTCTGCATTTTCACCAGCTCTTCAACTGAGGTGAGACTCTTTAATGTTATGCAGTGGACATTCGGAAGATACGGGTGCACTGGGCTTCACCAATCTTCCCAAAATTGTTTTTAGAAGCCACTCTTTTAATGTCACCTCAGCAGTCACTTAAAAAGGCCTTAAGAGGTGAAAAGTTGACAAGGTCCTTGTTGGAGCCACGTGTTTTCTAAAATTCTATTTTTATGTACAAATTCAAATCACGTTATTGACAATTGTATGTGGTTGTCCCAAAGGCCTTTATAATCACCGATACTGTTTATAGGCATTAGCTTTCAGAGGCAGTGATGCTTGTCTTCTGATGCTTTGTGTGACTGTGTTTATATAAAACCCTCATCTATCTAGGGGAAAACCTACTTCAACTCCATGATTAACGGCGCTAATAAAAAATTAAACATGTTTCTGAGGTAGAGACAGCTTTATTCACCCTCGCTTCTGACTCACGGCTGCAAATGCCAACACATTACAAGAGATAAATAGTGTCTTGGCACAGTTGGGAGAGTTGTTGACCACTTGCCCCTTGCAAAGGCCGTTGGGAGAGTTGTTGACCACTTGCCCCTTGCAAAGGCCTCGGGCATCACAGAGCATGCAGAAGCCACTCACTGGGGACCGATTCACGGTGTCAAACAAACACAAATTGTGCCATTTACCTTCTCCGGGCTGCAGTCCCCCCCCCCCACACACACCATAAAACAAAGATATATATCTTATATGTGTGTATATGTATACAAATATATACATATGATATATCACTCTGGTTTTGCAAAATTGTCAAGGCAACTTCATACATTCGTAAGTCTAGCTCTTGGAAAAATATGCAGCACACCGAAGGCTCTTGAAAAGTGGTGTCTATGACTCATGGTCATGGCTAAACCAGTGCAAATATTAGAGAGAAGTTCTTGTTTGCTCTGCTACTTCATACCAGCTGAGCACAGCGGACCTCAGTGTGGCTAGGGCTGCAGAAAGGAGCAGAGGAGCTCATTCTTTTCCGTTGATCCGGCATCTTCCTGGTAAAGTGCTGGACGATGACGGCAGCAGTCGGGTGAAGTCGAAGTTGTGAAGACTACGATCTGTTCTTGGGTTCTAAATGAGCTGTCAACCATCTGTGTGACCTTCTTTCCAGTGTAATTTCAGACTTGGATAATGATAACATCCTGGGAGGTTGCCATGAGAATTAAATGAGATAATACACAGGTAGAAGCTTAGTAATGTATGTGCCCCAAATAGGTGTCCAACTAATGGTTAGCCTCTTGTTCTTTAATAAGAGGGCTCAGTGGGAAAAAGTACCTACTGCCAAGCCTGGTGACCTCAGTTCAATCTCAGGGACCAACACAGTGGAAGGAGAGCACCAATTCCTGAACTTTGTCCTCTAACTTCCACATGTGAGCCTTGGCATGAGTGCCTAGAAACACACACATACACAGAGGTGCAAAATCAACCAATCGTTCAGTCAGTCAGCCAATATAAAAATATCATTGGGCATCTTTTGTTAGGTTCTTATTTCAGTTCAATATCACTTCCTCTGGGAGTCTTTTATGGCCACACCATGAAGGTTACCCATTTTCAGATCTCATTGATCCCTACACCCCTCCTTCATTAGACGTACAGCAACAGCAGCAGCATGTTTTGTTACACATGTGATTACTGTTTGCCATGCACATGAGGCTCCAAGTTCAATGAAGATAGACAAGAGTCTGTTTTGCCCTCTATTATATGCCTGGTGCTGGCTCGAGGCCCAGCACAAAGCAGGTTTCAATAAGTACTTATTGAAAGAATGAATGAAATAACCAATTTACTAGCTTGGCAAGGCATAGCTTTACTTCATTATAACTTTATCAGAACTTCCTCTAGCACTTGTGACTCCAGTGTGGTCTGTGGACCAGGACCAGTAACCCATGTTGAAATACAGATTTCAGCCCTGACTACAGAGTGAAAAGCTCACATGTTAACACAGCCCCAAGGTAATATCTATGTTCAAAGTACAGATGCCCTGCTTCTCTTCTTCTGGCCATTGTGATTGAGAGAGAAGAGAAGACTCAGGGGAGGAGAGAGAGAGAAAAGAGGGGGAACAGAACTGAGGAAATAAAGCAAAGAAGAAAGAAGACCCGACTTTCTGATTCCCCATGAGGAGCAGCCCCTCCACCCCCGCTATTCCATCCCAAATACAAACACTGCAGCAAACATTGCTCTGTCCTAACCCCAGCTGACTCCTTCCGCCAGCTCTCCTCTCATTTTATATATATTGTTTTCTTTCCAGGAGACTATTTTAGCCTAGGTTAAACAATTTATTATAGACTCTAAATTCTAAAATATTCTCCAGAAGCTAAAGAAACTCCATCCATAGCCCACTCCTGGATAAACATCACCAGGCCATTTTTTTAGTGTTGCCAACTCTGAATGCCTGCTTGTCCTTTGCAATGTACAGCAAAAACTCCTCCATTCTAGCGCCAAAGCAGAACTTGGGCAACACAGAGGAATTTGTAAGCAGGCAAACAACTCCCTGCTGCCTAGCTAGGGGGGTACCTAGCTCTCTCGGGAATAAAAAGGCTATTAGTTTCAGGATTTATCACCACATAGACATGGTAAAGCATATCCACAGATCTGATGAAGGCTCTGTTTTTTCTCACAAAAAAGATCAGTGCTCGACCTTTCTCACATTGTAGGTACCTGCCTTTGGCATTCCCCTTGCTGCTGTGGTCCCTGCTCCCAACAAACAAAAAAAGTTTTGGTTTGTTACCCAACAAACCTGGAACATAAGTACATCTTGAATGTGTTGGTTGGCATCTCTTGCTCTCTCTTCTCTTCTGGTTTTATTGTATTTTCCTTGGGCCTAGAAATGGTGACTGATAGTAAGGCAGAGATGGTTCAGTTGGCAAAGAACTGGCTATGTAAGTATAAGAACTAGGGTTCAAGCCCTAGCACCCACATACAAACCTGGGGGCACACCTATAATTCCAGATTTTGGGAGGCAAAGTCAAGAAGATCCCTGGGGCTCACTGCTCAGCCAGTTTAGCTAAATCATTGAGCTCCAGGTTCAATGAGAGGCTCTCTCAAAAAATAAGATGGAGAGAGAATGAGGAAGACAGCCAGTGTTGACCACTGCACACACGTGTGTACTAACTGGAACACTTGTACACCCAGAGAGAAAAAAGAAATGCTGATGGGAAATGAGAGGAAGAAATGAGGGAGGATCAAGAGGAGAAGAGAAAAAGCAAAGAGTTTGAGCTGGAACTGATCTGCAGATATGACTTACAGAGAGTGTTTGTCTAACTCACTACACCTCTGAGGTTATAAGGTGAAGAAGGATTTTTTTTAAAAAACATAAAACCTATTACAGGTTTGTCTATTTTTTGATCTTTTCCCTTTACCTATTTGAGGGTTATTTTTAAAAAAATCTTGGTTCCACTATTGACATGTGTTTCTTTTCTGCCACCTCTGTGCTTCATTTTGGTCTTTATGAACTCACAAAGATGTCTCTGACTCATGGTCAAAGCTTTGAAGCTTCCTCTAATTGCCCAGTGACCCTGGCCCAAGGAGGCATCTATTGTAATCATAGGATGTTGTGTTATCAGCACGGTGGTGCCCAGAGAAAATAATCCTTGGTGAGATTGATGGGAAATCACATCTTCATGGGACTCTTCACCTGTGGACTTCTTGGTGGCAGGCAACAGAGATAGTCTGTGATGGTCTCTTTGTAGCAGAGAGAACATCAGTCTCCAGATGTCTACTGACTCTCTCATCCTTAGACATTGGTGTCTCCGGGAGGAAAAGTCTAGATGGTGAGGATAGGAATCTCCCTCCAGTCTTCTGGGGCATTGGTGATGATGGATGGAGTTGTTTTCCCTGGGAAGAAGGTAAGAGGGGTGGGCAGTGTAGCCTGGGGAATGAGCTACAGAAGGCTGTGCATTGGCTATGAGTGCCATGGAAATGCTGTTTGGATGTTTAAAGTCAAGACAGCATTCTATTTGGCAAGGGGTTGCTAACTTAGAACATTAACCACGTACAGCATCTTGCAGGCAGTTAGGCTGTTGGACTAGTGTGCCGTGACCAGCTGTCTCACCACACATTAATTCTGTGACAAGTGGCAAGAGCTGTCTGTTTCCTTCACTAGTTGTGACGCTTCCTGTAAGTTTTCTGATGTGCCAGGAAGAAACATAGCTACAGGGGCTAGAGAGACAAGGGGTCAGGCAGCAATCTGCTGGCCTTGCAAGCGTGAAGACCTGAGCTTGATCCCTAAAACCCATGTTTTAAAAGCCTGATGTGGCATGCCTTTGTAATCCCAGCACTGAGGAGGCTGTAGCGGGCGTTTCAGGGCTCACTAGCCCAGCAAGCTAGCCTACTTGGCTCACTAGCGCAAGCTCCAGACATGGTAGACTCTGTCTACAAACCAAAACAAAGAAAACAAAACAGACAAAGGGAACAGACAACACCTGAGAAGTGACCCCAGACGCTGCCCTCTGGTCTCCATACACAAGCATACATACGTGGACATGCATGTCTTCACATACACATACTTGAACAAACAAAAGAATTTACAAAACAGAAAGTGGAGTAGTGCTGCCCGTTGGGATGACCTGGGGGACACAGTCCAGGTCACACACCATGCCGGCTGAACCTGAGTCTTGGAGGGATGCAGGAGCAGGCTTTGTTTGAAAGTGTCCCAAATGATTCTAATATGAAGCCAAGTTACAGTTTCTAATATTCTAATACGAACCAGAGTTCCAGCTTAAAGAGGTTATGAGCAGGGTAATGTGGGCAGATCTAATATCACTTTAAATGACTCAGCCAGGACTCTTGGCAGTGATGGATCCTGGGCAATCGAGGAAGGCAATTTTCGGAAGGCGTCGACAACTGTTTTGGTATGTTTTATGAAACATTTTATGAAAAATCAATTTTGCCTACAGTAAGTGTCAGCACTTCAGGAAGTATAGGAGATAAGCCCACAACTTTGATCTAAAACAAAGCAAAAATCAAAACAAACAACATAAAAAAAAAAAAAACAGCTTCACAGATGCTTCCACCTGTGTTCTCTACGGCAGTCACAGTGAACAGGGCTAATGATGTGCGGGTGAAGACCAGGATGGCGACAGCAGCAGCAACGGGCATTCACGGCACGTCTGCCCTGGCCAGCTACTGTGCTAATGGGGCGGCAAACATCACCAGTGTTTCCTCAGTACATATGAGAACTGAAGAGGTCGAATCACTACCTCAGTCTAGAGAGCCAGCACATGTCAGAGGTGAGACTTCAAGCCCCAGATACCATCTACAATTTTAATTTCTTTAACCGATTTTTAAATTTTCATTTGGCATCACCAGAACACCAGAACTATAGCCTCACAATATCCTATATAAAGCATTTGCTGAGGTTAAGTGTGTTCGGATTTCTGAGCCTGGCACAGAACATGGGAACTTGGTAGTTTTTTACCAAAATATATTTATTAGCAGATGCCACAAATGTCAAGACACAAATTAGAGAACATTTCACTCACTCAGGTAGAAAGGATGATGGTGACTTACATATAGAGGGTATTTTTAGAGGAGCCTGCCGGACAGAGACTAAAGGAAGCATGCCACAGGGAATGAAAGACCACAGGGACAACAGCAAAAGTCGACAGCGTCCTGACAAAATAAATGCCTCGCCTGGATCAACTAATCCTCACCGTTCAGCTGAACTGAAATCACTTGCAGGCTTTTTCAACGAACTAAGGAGCCAGCCAAGTCCCGGGGCTTCTGATGAACTGAAATTTGCATTTCTTAGTGAATTCTCATGAGCAGCTTTGGACTACTCTGTGTGGAGAGCCTCTTCCCCCAAACCAAAGAACTGTCTGGAACCCCCACCGCTTGTGTCTAAACGGGGAGGGGAGAGAGACGCCAGGGTCGGCAAGCCCCGCTCCAAAATTCCCAGAAGACCCGAGGCTTTCTTTGCCTGCTAGGAGTGGTAGTGAAATTTTACTGTTGGTTTGGGGAGCAATTAATACTGAAGCTGTCCAGTGGGAGGAAATGGGAAACCACAGCTTGAGGCTGAGCGGAGGGAACCTAGGATTTTATGGTGTTTCTGCCCCCTCTGTGCCCCTATTCACAGGCGGGTGAGGGCCTGAGGCAAGAGCGTTGAGAAACACTAGTTCTTTTGTTGTGGGAGTGAGGAGGGCGTCCGATTTGCAGGAAAATAATGTTTTCACAATTCCTCCTCCAATTCTGAGGCTGAGTTTGTATGTTTGTCTCAGGTGCTTCTGCGGACCTCTAAGCCCAGCCAAGAGCTAGGAGGGATTAAGCAGGAATCCTAGACGGGAAGGACAGGAGCAAGACCTGGCCAGGCTCTGTGGATGCAGCTGGGACAGATGAAAGCCCTGGGAAATCCTTCCACTTCTAATTCAATTCCTATGCTCAGTTCTTATTTTCCAGGATGGAAAAAATCTCGACTCTGAAAGGTCAGCTTCCAATTGTTGAATCTCCCTCTCAGGCCACACCCACCGACTCCCACAAATGGGCCCTGCAGCTCTGAAGGTCACCTCTGCCCAAGAACAGAGGAACAGGAACCTTCAAAGCCAGCTCTCCTTTTCGCCAGGTTGCTTCGCCAGCTGACAGTCATCAGCCACGTTAACATTCCTGGCAGGTCCTCTCTGAACCCGCCATTGTTGGCATGGAGGGTAAGGAAAAGAGGGCATTGGCGCCTAGAGACCGGGAAAAGGAGATGAATTCAAGACATTCGGGTTCTGTGTTCCATCTCCTGGTTCACTTCTGCTATCGTCGCTCTGGAGAAGTCTTGTGGGAATTTTTCGAGATCTACTTGGCAGTCCCCTTAGCTACTAGACCATTACGGTCCCAGAGATACTTAGTTCAGGATTTTCGTTGTCCTACTGCTGACCAAGAAGGAAGAGTCTGAGAACAATTATCCAGGAGGCAAATACTGCCAGAGTCAGCACAATCCTGGCTCCTTTTCACTGGGGACTTAGACCGTTCCTACCCGGGTAAAGGAGGTCCACACTTTCTTTCCAGAGATGTAATATTTTTGTCATCATGTCTACTTCACACAAGAACACAATTAGGGGAGATTGCCTCAACAGAGGAAGCTGATTAAGTTCACAGATTCATTGCAAAACCATTCGGGAGTTGTGGAAAATGAGTTTCACTGCTAAGCTTTCTTACTTTAAGAAAAAAAAATCCGAACTGCACCTTGAATTATCCATCTAAAACAGATCATAAAATACCCATAGTCTTCCATGTAGTTTACTCATCTCAAGAGAGATGCTGAATGCTTCTTCCAGGTTCTTAGTACCTTCCCAAGAGTTCGGTGATTTTACACGATGGGGGTGGGGTAGGGTGTGGGGGTGGTTCTGACCCTGCAGTAGGTTTGGGCAGACAGTGGCGTGCTGCCAGGATACATGTCACAATAGAAGACTGTACTTTGCAGAGCTTGCAAACCAGCGGGCGGGTGAGCCTTGGTTTATTTGAGTCTCGGGAAAGCTGCTGTAAATAGGACTGATGTAAAAAGGAATCTACTTTCAATAGCAACGAGGACAGCGTTAATGATGCGCTTTTGACCCAAATGCCCAAAGTCCTAAAGAAACAATCAGAAGCCATACTTCCAAATCCTTGCTTTAATGGGGGTGCCAGCACACACAGTTTCAGCTTTCGTTTATTTAAGACAGTATCTTCCATGCTGCTGCAGACGGACACCATCTTTCCCAGCTTCTTCGGAATACGTGGGGTTTCACGGTGAGAACATTCAAGGTGCTCCATGCGGTGCGCCCCTTCATTCAGAATCCTTCACAACTGAATAAAAGGGAACGGCTCGTAAAACTCTACCTGAACTAGGCATTTCTGTTTATTTTATCAAACCAAATTTTCAAGAATACTGAGATGAACATCATCTCATTTGCCACACGCAGGGCTTGAGCATTGGATTGGTTTATTGAAATGAATGGTTAAAAGTGCAAGTTGGCTTCAAATCCATTCTCAATGCCCACTCTATGATCATTAACCACTAAAGTTATCTCGTTTCTGATACTCTATCATGGGACTGCTAAATGGACCTTAATTCACCATTGCTTTGTTTCAAACAGTAAAAACGCAATTGAGTCCCTTTCTAGCCCTAACAGGTGATCATCTTTTGCTGTTATCTGTAGTTTTCAGTAATAGAGCCCTCCTGGTATCACTTTAGGTAGCAGCTTTCCCAGCATCATATTGTTGTCTTCCTGTCTCCCAGGGCTTCCCTTCGAGCATGCTTTCTAGGATTCACAGCTGTATTTTTGTTGGCTATACAAAGGTGTAAGGGATCAGGCTGGTGCTGGGTTTGTAATCTACCTTTGATAAAGCAAATTTGCTCTGCAAAAGTCAAGTGTGTAAATCATGATAAAAAAAACCCTGATGTTCAATGTCTAGAGTCTTATGAGATTTACATTTCTTTCCTCTGCCTCCTCCTTCTCCTCTTCCTCTTCTTTTATGGAACTGTAATTCAGGAATGCACATAGAACTATCCTCTCTAAACAAGAACAATAGGCCAGCGGGTCTTGCTGTCTTGCTACCTCCTGGTCATCACCCTGTAAGAGCTGCCAAGTTCAGGACATTGTTGATACAGAGGCGCAGAGAAAGCAGAGCAGCAATGACACAGGAAGAAACATGATCCATAGCTGGGACACTGAGGGTCAAGAGCCCGCTGGCAGAGGCACAGATGCAGGAACTCCTGGCTCACTTTGTATAATGTGGAATCTGGGATTTAGATTTCTTGTATTATTAGTGTCTTGTGGTGAAATTATATAAGAGGAGAAAGAGGATTGGGGAGAGGCAAAGGGTGATAGAGAATCCTTCAGTTAACCTCAAGTTAACTGTTCACCAAAACTGGAAAACACGCACAAGGGTAGTAGAGATGGCTCAGACAGGAAATTGCTTGCAATGCCAGCGTGGGGACCCGAGTTAGACTCCTCGGAACACACTTTAAAAGCCTAGAATGTTAGGGCACACCTGTAATTCCAATCATGGGAGACAGGAGGAGTTCTGGAGCTAAGCAGCCAGTCAGTCTTACCACAAAGTGGGCTTCAGATTCTGTGAGAGACCCTATTTCAAAACAATGAAGTGGGGTACGGTTTCAGAAGATCCCTAAAGATCTCTGGCCCCCACACACACAAGTAAACACACACACACACACACACACACACACACACACACACCCCTACTTGGGAATCACACTGTCTACTAATGACCTCTCTGGTACAGACACTTGCTCCGGAAATGGGACTTTTGAGGCAGGCAGAGTGAAGATTGCAGTTATTATCAGTGACCCTGTCATAGCAGGGGTTGAGTCCAAAAAGGAGAGAAGGGGTGAGCTCAATTCTGTGCCATTTCACATGACCCCTGACCTTTTCATTTCCCTTCACCTTAGTGAAGGACAGACTTAGCTGTGTCTAGGAACACATCTGTGACAGGATTCACCCTGCTTTTGCCTCTGCAGACAGTCAGGACTAATTGAATGATCACCTAAATGGACTCAGCCCTTCCTTTTTCCATGGACCAAAGGTGGTGTAGGAGGTCCTTCTGTATTTCTGTTGCTTTCATTGGTGAATAAAGAAAACTGCCTTGGCCTTTTGATAGGGCAGCCCTTAGGTGGGCGGAGTAGACAGAACAGAATGCTGGGAAGTAGTCAGTGTGGCAGACGCCATGTTTCTCCTGCCTGAGACGGACACTGATTAGAAGCTTTCCCAGTAAGCCACGACCTCGTGGTGAACACAGATTAATAGAAATGGGTTAGATCAAGAGTGAGAGTTGGCCAAGAAGAGGCTAGATATAATAGGCCAGGCAGTAATTTAATTAATACAATTTCCGTGTGTTTATTTTGGGTGTAAGCTAGCTGGGCAGGACAGAACAAAGGGGCCCTGCACTCCTCTTACTACACAAAGGCCCTGTGTGGATTACTGCTGTTTGCAGGGGGGTTTTGTTGTGGCCTCTGCTGTTGATACACTCCAAATGTTTCCCCCATTGACCTCCAAAACATCTTCAAAGGCGGAAATTATCATTGGTTGTGTGAATACACTGAGTCTTGGGGAGAAATGGATGTTTAAGAACACATCTTTCCAGGACATGGCAAGGACAGTCAGCTCAGGTCCTGACATTCTGTGATCTGTACTCAACACAGTGAGTGCCCATCCCAGCCTCAGTGTTACTGTATGACTGGACAGGAACACCTCTTACCATATTACTTTGCTAGACAGATAAGGTACTTTCCATTCTGGAAATGTAAATAGAAAGAGAAAATGTGGGACCCATGTATTAAATGTGAATTTGTGAATGCAATTACTATACATGGAACCTCCAATGAGATCATTCATTTCTGGAGAAACACTAATTATATGACTATATAAATTCATCTGGATACAATTGCCATGAATATCAATGCTGCTTGAAGCCCATGCCAACTTAATGTAATTAGATCACAGTTGACATATTACAGATTGCTCTGTTTCTCTACCTTACAAAAAAATACTTAAAATTGCTTTTTAGTCATTTTAGTTTTTGAAATACCACATACAATAAGGCCCTTTCTAAAATTTTCTATCTCATATAAAATAATGGGAAAAAAGGGATATAGGGCCAAGAATACCAGTTGTTACATGAAAAGCTTTTAGAGTAAGGTAGAAGCTATTGGACAAAAAGGTATGGATGCTGCTCCACGGCACAGCACTTGCCCTGGGAAAGTCCCTGGGTTCAGTCCCTAGCACCTGAAGAAACTATTGAATAGTAAGAAGAGATGAGCTAATGAGTCACACATGCAGGGGGAAAGTTATCCCAATGCCAAGTGAAAGATGCTGGTCTGAGTGACCATTGGGATGATCCTACCTCTATGACATTCTGGAACAGGTAAAGCTAGAGAGTGGGAAAGCATTAACACCTGCCTGGGGAGAGTGGAAGGTGGGAACATGGGTGAGCTGGTAGAGCACACAAGACTTTTAGGGTAGAAAGACTCCTTTATAATACTGACCAACCGCACCATGGACAATGCAGAGTGAACCTACAGTAAACTGTGTACTTGGGATGTAATATAATTGGTATAATAGAGTATTGGTACTGCCTTATCACTGGTTTAGCAAACCCTAAATACAAATGACATCGCTAGGGAAAAGTAGAAGGAGGTGCTGGGTAGTAGGAGGCAAGTCATTGTACTGTCTTTGTGTTTATCATATAAACATGAATTTACTCATACAGCCTTAATTTTAAAAATTAAACGTGAAGCTGAAGAGACACACACAGCATTTCCGTAGATGGCACGCCCATTTTCGGGGGAAGGAGAATATTCTCAAGGTGCCCTAACACCTTGGTACTTGAGCTGTGACAACCACAGAGTATATGAAAGGTCAATTTCATCGTCTCAGTGAGTCGTAAAAGACAAGGCAGACTTTGTCCCCAGGAGAATTTACCCCTTGAAGCCCTTGCGATGGCAGGAGATAAGACAATATTCCTTATCAAGGCAGATTAACCAGCAAAGACACGTTTGCTCTCCATTTATCCTATAGGCTTCTAAGGACAATGGGCCTTTTGTCCTTGTACCTGCAGTGGGGGCAAGAGCCAGGACGGAGGCTGATGAGGGCTAGATGAGGTCATTGGCTTCAGATTTCTTACCTGCATCTCCAGTGATACATCCCATTCTGTAACATGCCTTCCATGGAAGAACATGCTCTTAGGATGCAGAGGAATGTGAGCAGGTCCCAGTCTTATTGGAGGAGAGAGATACAATGAAAATCGTAGCTGGAGGGAAACAGAACATGGCTGTGGCATGGTTCAGCTTTCAAGCAGACTTCAGATCTGGGTGCCTTGAAAGTCTTGCTGCTGCCTTGACCTCAGCTTCTAGCATAGCACCAGGCACAGGGCAGGGGGATCACCAGAGGCTCAGCAGGTGGATGAACCTTGAGGTCTTGTCTGTAAGAAAAGAACACAGAAAACCAGCTTATCAACATCAGGTTTACCCATCTGTCGCACTAACGTTTCTTGGCTCAGGGTCTTTACATGTGTGTGTGTGCTGATGTCCTTCATCCTGAACCCTCACTTGGAATGGGATCTGTCAGTTTTGACTTTCCGTTTGCCTTTATGGGGGAACAATGCTCCAATTTTACTTTGAAGCCACCAACCTTTCCCCTCCTCTTAAAATGTGAAGGCTGAATTCAATACTTCTATTTCACCTAAGGGGATTGGGTATGGTGAGCTAATCAGGGTGCTGTTTCCATTTTCTCAGAGAACAGCACATAATTCATGCTGAACCCATGAAAATCTCCTCCTGGAAACTCACTGGATGGTTTGTAGCATTTTTGCTGCCCATGACCCGGTAAGCCTAAAGCAGAAGGGCTAGGAGCCAGCTCCATGGGTAGAGCAATTGCTGTTTAAGTATGAGGATGCAAGTTAAATCTCGGGAATCCACATAAACACCAGGTGGGTGTGGTGCCTGCCTGTAATCCAAATGCTTGGGACACAGACAAGGACCCCAGCGACTGTTGACTACCTAAACTAGCTGAAGCTGCAAGCTCTGGGGTGTAATGGAGAGACTCTGCCTCAATGAATAATGCGAGAGTGATTAACTAAGGCTCCTAGGGTCAGCTTTGAGTCCCTCTACCTACACACGCACACACACACATACACACAAATACACATATGCACACATACACACAATACATACATACACACAATACACATACATACACACACAAATGCATACACATGCATACAAGTGCACCTGAACTTTCAAAAGAAACCAAAACAGAATGAAAGTGAGGCACAATTTGCAAAAGAACAGCCCCTATAAAAATAGTAGCATAATATGAACTGGCCAAGTCGGAAGTCAAGGAATTCACTGGATCCTTCCATGAGACCAACAAATTCCCAGAACTTTGGTTGCTTATTGTAATAGACCCATCTACTCTTCTCCCTTTTATTAAAGTCTCCATTGCTATTCCATATAATCTTGTCATTCTGGTTAGAAATCAATAGGAAAATTACAATTGGAATGGCTGTACCCAGAGCTTCATCCATCTGTCTTGGTCCCTGCCACACCTCTAAATGGACAAAGAACATCTGAAATGGAGTGCTGGAAGTATTGCTACTGAGTCCCAACAAAAGGCACATATCACATTTTCATTGCTGGACATTCTACAGCAGCCACCATGGGTATGGAATTGTTTAGTGGCTTAGAAGTTTGCATGTGACACAGTCAAGTCCAGTACCTGGCTCACTTCATGGGGCCCTATATCACTGCTGCTTCTCATCCTCCATGCTTCATTTAATTGCAGAAGTGGAGCTCAAAAGTGAGGGAAAGCTGGATTCAGAAATAACCTTCATTCATGGGTGAGCTAAAAGGAGGGAGAAACATCAACTCTATTACACTTTCATCACTTAACCTTATAGGAAGCAGCATACACCAAGCACTGCTGTTGTGTTTGGGGTACTTCCTGCTCTCCTGGGTCTTCATCTCACTTCCTTCACCATGCTTTGGGGTAAGTCCTGCTATAATCTCTGCTTTACAGTACAAGGAAAACACCCAAAAAAAACTTCAAAAATCTACCCTTATTACTGAGTGGAATTCAAACAAAGTAGCGTGAACCAGGCTTTCAACCACAACATAACATTGCCTTTTTGGTAGCAGAGACTGAACTTGTGCCTCTATCATTAGTTTAAGAACTGTGACAACTCAGGCTGTACCTGGAAGTTAGTGTCAACATCAGTAAACCTGACGGGAAAACTGGGGTGGAGAAAGGGGAGGTGATTTCCTTCATGTTAAACAGCCTGGCACTGAGGATCTTTTCCAGTGCACACCTCTTGCTTTGAGATATACACAACTTGCTCCACATAGCCACTTGTTCAGCAGGCATCATCACTATAGATACAACAGATACATCTCGAAACAACTTCCTGACCCTGTAGCCAACATCCATTGTCTTGAAAATGCCTCCCTCTCTCACCAAGTTTTATGGGTCATTCCACTGTTCAGAAATCAGAGAGTAAGTATATGGTCTTCTAAGGAGCCCAGGAGCCCTCTTCATCTGAGGAGCCAACATCCACTCCAGTGAGTCAAGCTTCTGCACTTTCACCTAAGTATTTTAATGTGAACTCTTTATTAACATGACACTCAGCACAGATAATAGTGACATTCTGGAGGATTTTAGGTCCTGTCTTAGTTATTAACCTGGTTATCTCAAGGTAAGAAGTAGACTTCTGCCAAGACAATGATGGGGAAGCCAGGTGGGAGGAAGACAAGCTCTAGTGTTCAGGAGTCAAGAGCTCTAAGGAAGCCTTTACACCTTCTTCCAAGAAGATGCCCTCACCATATAGAGAAAGACTTAGTCCATCCGATGGTCTGTGGGAGGCTGCCCTTCCCGTTTCCTTTGTGGGGTAGCACAGTCATCCCACCCATCATGGACCTGGTGTGACAAATGGTGGAAAATACGGAGCACAAGCTCTCCAGCCACGGGGACATCTAGGGTGAGGCTCCTTCTGGAGTTCACAGATGGTCGAACAATATATTAACTATGTAGATGGCTAAACATAAAAAGTCCCCATAGACCCCCCCCAATACAGAAAGGAATTGTTAACAGGTGGGAGGATTTCGTGCATAGAACCTCCAGTCTGATGCTCATGTGCAGTCCTGGCCGGTGATCAAATCAACTTGCACTCAACACCAGCCATCTAAAAAATAGTTTACAGAGGACTGACCTTGGCTAGTATAGCATGTGTCCTTCTGCAGTAAGAAGGGAGAACATTTCATAAGATTTATTGATAAACAAATTCTCAAACATGACTGGATGGCAACATTCATATCTCATCCACCAAAAACATTCTTTTGTGAACCAAAAATTGATTTCAATATAGTTACAACTTTCTCCTATACTACTTGAAACATGGGGAACCATGTAGTATTTGGAAGAAAACAAAGGAAAAGTCCACATACTCTCACACTCCGCCTTTATTTAGCATCTCCTTTTTAGTTTCTAAGTGTTAGGTTCATTCATCCATTCCTTATTCTAGCCCCTTCTGGAGATTATTAGCATTTCCACAGCACCTAGTGTCTTCCTCTCCTAGTTGCCATTGCATTTGTAATGATTTGGATGGTGGTTGATTCCCTGCTATAACCTGCAATGCCCTGGACAGCTGAGACCATTATTATTACAATCAGATTCCCAAGACCTGGCAGAGCCTTCAGCTTCACAATAAGTATCACTGAGTAGTGAATCCATGAACAAGCATCACCATTAAGTCCTAGGTGTCTGTGAAGGTGTGCTTTTGTCATTCGAATATATGTACAAAGACCACTTAAAAAGACACAAAGTCATCTAACGTATCACCCGTTTTGACTCCACAAGACCCTCCTTCCAGCTTGACTTCCTGTTCCTTTGAGCACATCCTTGCCTGTGCTGTGATGTAAGGAAACCTCTGTTCTACATCATATGAGTTAGTTATTGTGATGAGTGCATCACTACATTTTTCTCACAGGGGCGACCACAGAGGACTGGAGGCTGACTTACCTCTCCTGACGGTTCTCTGTCTTTAAAGTGATGTAGCCGATCTTGCTTAGTTTTTGTTAACTGGACATAAGCTAGAGTCCTTTGAGAAAATGCTCCCACCAGATTAACCTTTGAAAGCCTGAGATACATTTTCCTGATTGATAATTGATGAGGAAGGTCCCAGTCCAATGTAGATGATAATCCCCCACGGGGTTGGTGGTCCTGGGTGCTATAAGAAGGAATTATGAGCAAGCCATGAGAAGCCTGCCGGCACGCAGCATTCTTCCATGTCCTCCGCTTCCATTTCTGACTTCAGGTTTCTGTCCTGCTTAAGTTCCTGCCTTGCCTTCTCTCTGTGATGGACTGTTACCTGAAAGTGTAAGATGAAACAAACCCTTTCTTTCCCAAGTTCTTTTTGGTCATGGTGTTCTATAGCAGCAGTAGAAAACCCTAAACTAAGACATGGTCTATAATGAATCATATAGACTGCATCCTAAAGTTCAGCGTGACCACATAATTTTTAAGTGTTCTTGAGATTTCAAAATATATTACACATTTTCTCATGCCTTTCACCTCAAAAGATGAAGCTTAATTTCCTCCCCTTGAAAGCTGGCAGGACTCACTTGAGTCCATATAAAAATGCTTCTCCTGAGGCCATCCATGTGCATAGGTCAAACGCAGAGACTGCTTAGAGTTTTCTAGAAGAGCCCCAGCTGTCCACACTTAGGTAGTCCATTCACCAAGAATGTGACTGATGAAGACTTGAGGTTTTGGAAGCTTCACTTATCCTCTGTAAACCAGACCCCAAGCACACCTCTGGACTCCTGACCCACCAAAACTAAGACAGAGAATGAAGGATCATTTCTATAGTAAGTCCCTGAGTTTGAGACTCCTTGTTACAAAGCAACAGATATCTTATGGGGTGTCCTTATTAACATCTGAGTCTAGTGTTGCCTTGAAAATATAATGTTTCCTATAAGCCAGAAACATAGAATAGAGATTGACTTCATAAATGAATTTCAAGTTGGATACAATTTTCCTGGCAGTTCAAAAAGGAGTGAGAAGAAAGGGGCTCATCACCTCCAACTTGGGGTTTCAGAAGAGCTATTTTAAAAAGTATTGGCCATGATGATACTCATGAAGCAAGCAGTCACTGTGTTTAAGCAAAACAACCTTGGCGTCTATATTTAACAAACATGTGCAGTTCAGATCTTTGCATTGCTTTTATGTACTCTCAGATTTCATTTTATCTATTTTATCTGTCTGCTCTGCTCTTATCTATTCTCTAATTTCATTTGACTTGTATAATTATTTGTATCAACTCTGCATTAGACATCCGCATGCCAGTCTAACAAGTCCACACTAGAAAGCTGTGGTTAGTTCTCCTTTTAAAGAATCTCAAGCTTGAGAATCAATGGGGGAGGACCTAGTGAAAGAAAGCATAGTGATTAAAGTGTTGGGTAGTTTCCTTATGATGAGAAGTAAATTGTAGCTTGCTACTGGGGACACTGTAGCCACCACATGTGGTAGGGACCCAAGGTTGTTGGAGACCAAGTAGACCAAGTCCTACAACTGCTTGCCAGGAATAACCATCTTCTCTCAGCCCCTTTCCCTCCCTTTGGTTCTTGCCAGATCTCAACTAGAGAACCTTCAGCTCTCTTACATGATTCAGAATTCCAGAGCCCTGCCAGCTCTTTGACTAGAACCCTCCAGTTGTTCCATCCAGCCTTGAGCCACAAGACCAGCCCACACTGCCAGAGAAATTTTATTCCAGGCTCCTGGACTAAACTGATGAAGGCACCAGTCTGTAGCAGGGAAACCGAAGACCTGGATAGACAAACAAAGGAAACCAATATCCCAATGCTGCTATGAATTAACCTCATCATGAACACTGTAAACACCTCTACTGAAAGAAGGTAAGTTGGAGAAAAAAAATACAGAAAACAAAAAAAGAAAAACCCAATACACAAATTAACTCAAATCCCAATAAAGAAATAAAAACAACATTAAAAGAAATAAAATGCCATCTCCAAAAAAATACCAATTCTACAGTTGTAGTCAATAATGAAAATAAGATGGAAGAAGAATTTACAAAAAAGTAATTAAAAAATAATTATAAGTATGGTTGAACAACTTGAATGGTTTGAAATAAGAAATATCACCCATCATCTCAGGCATTTGAATACTTGGTCCCCAGTTCTTGGTGGCATTTGGGTGGTTTAAGGTAGTGGTTCCCACTGAGGGTCATGATCCCTGTAACAAACCTCTACCTCCAAAAATATTCACGTTATGATTTATAACAGTGGCAAAATTACAGCTATGAAGTAGCAATAAAATTTATTTTACAATTGGAGGTCACCACACCATGAGGAACTGTAGTAAAGGATCACAGCATTAGGAAGGTTGAGAACCACTGATTTAGGGGTGTGGCCTTGTTGGAGGAATTATATCACTGGAGGGAAGGTTTTAGAATTTAAAACCCGTGTTATTCCCATTTTGTTCTCTCTGTGTTGCACTGTGGTTCAAGATATGAGCTTTAGCTTGCTACTCACACTGTCATGGCTGAGGCTCCCCTGCCATGATGGACTCTTATCTCTCTGGAACCACAAGTCCAAATAAACCCTTCCTTACAGAAGTTGCATTTGGCATAGTGTTTTATCACAGTGAAGTAGCTAATATACAACTCAAAGAAGATAAAGACAAAGAGATGAATGAAATGAGGAAACCAATCCAAGGTATAAAAACAGAGTTTGAATTTTTAAAGAAAATTCAGACTTCAATGATCTTGGTCAATGTTCTGTTGCTGTGAAGAGACACCATGACCATGGTAATTTAATGATGGTTTCAGAGCTTTTAGTCCATTGTCAGCATGGCCGGGAGCATGGCAGCTTTCAGGCAGACATTGTGCTGGAGAAGTAGTTGAGAGTTCTACATACAGATCCATAGGCAGCAGAAAGAGAAAGAGACACTGCGCCTGGCTTGAACTTTTGAAACCACAAAGCCTACCCCCAGAGACATACTTTCTTCAACAAAGCCATACCCACTCTAGCAAGGCCACACCTCCTAATCCCTCCCAAGAAGTGCTACTCTCTGATGACTAAGCATTCAAATATTTTACCTTATGGGGGTAATCTTATTTAAACCACCATATCAATAATGATGAAATTAAATATTCAATAAACCAGTTAAAAACAGAGGAAAGACTCACCAATAAAATGGATCATATCAACAATAAGAGTCAGTAACAAAAGATAACAGTAGGGGAAATTGTTCAATACATTGCAAGAAACTTTTTTAAAGATGTGAAAGGAACATAGGAGAGTTTGGGAATACCATGAAAAGTCCTACCTTCTGAACTATCATCATAGAAGGAGAAGATAACTATAGCAAGGGCATAGAAAATGTCTATAGTAAAATCATAGAAGAAAATTACCAAAACCTAGAGAAAGAGATGCCTATGCAGAGAAAGGAGTTCTACAGAATAATGGATAATATACTAAAGTTTCAGAATAATGAAACTGTATTAGAAGATTCAAGAGAGAAAGACTGAGTCATTTATAAAAACAGGTCAACTAAAATAGCACCTGGCTATTTAATACAAATCTTTAAAGTCAGAAGGGACTGAAAAGAGTATTTCAAGTCCCAAAAGACCATAATTCTCAACATGGACTATTATACTCAGCAAAACTACCAATTAAAATTGAAGGAAAAATAAAAATTTAGCATACAAAAAAATACTAAAGATATTTGCGATTTCAAGCCAATACTACAGAGGCTTCTAGAAGGAATGCTTCATTCTGAAGAAAAGGACAAATATACTGAAGAGATCACAAGGAACAGATGAGCAATGACAGGACAAGTAATCAAGAGATCTGAGAGCCTTCCCACTACACGGTATAGGACCATTGGAATCTGAAGCTGGAGCACTAACTAGAGTCACTCAGGCCTAGTCCACAGCCCCACTTAACCACGCATTAGAAACCCCACTCACTGTGCCTGTCTTAGGCCACTTGACATCTGAATCTGATGTCTGAAACAGACTCTCAGGTGGGAATTTCCAGAGTCAGATTACCTACCCACCCAAATGTCAGCTGCCCTACCACCACTGGGATTCAGGACCATATGGAGCAAGGTCTGAAACTAGAGCTAGAGGTATACATGGCCAGACCTCTGAAGAAAGGGATGCCTGTCTAGAAGACCACAGGTGCAAGAACCAGACTCCTATACCTAGCAAAAACTATCACTTACAATCAAAGAGAGAGAGAAACTTTCCATTACAAAAAGAAATTTAAGGAATAAAATTAAAACAGTTATACAAAGGATAATAGAAGGAAATATTTGTCTGAAGTGAAGATTAAACACATCCAAAAAGCCACAAGAAATAAACAACACTGTTACTGTCTAAGAATAATAAGTCTAAGAAAACAATACTATAACAATAACAAGAATTAGTAAACATTGTTAAGTAATAACTCTCAATAGTAATAGCCTCAATTCCACAATAAAAAGACACAGATTAACAGACTGGATTAGAAAACAGTATCCATTTTTCTGCAGCCTTCAAGAAATACATCTCACTATCAAGGGAAGAAACTACATAAGGTTAAAGGATGGGAAAAGGTATTTCAAGCAAGTGGAACTAAGAAACAAGCAAGCATAGCCATTCTCATAGCAGATATAATATACTTCAAACCACAAATATTCAGAAAATATGGGAAAGTACACTACACATTGTTGCAAAGTGAGTGGGCTTGTTCATCCCAGCCACCCGGCTAGCTTAGCCCTGAAATAACCACACATAATGTGTGTGCCACCACAATCGGCGCACACAGAAATTGTATTAACTAAATCACTGCTTGGCCCATTAGCTCTAGCCTCTTATTGGCTAACTCTCACATCTTGACTTAGTCCATTTCTATTAATCTTTGTATATTGCCACGTGACAGTGGCTTACCAGCAAGATTCTAACCGGTGTCCATCTCAGGCCTAGGATCCATGGCATCTTTCCTGACTCTGCTTTCTTTCTCCCAGCATTCAGTTCCATCTCCCCACCTACCTAAGTTCTGCCCTATCAACAGGCCTGAAGTAGTTTCCTTATTAACCAATGAAAGCAACACAAAGACAGAAGGACCTCCTACACCAATACATTCACTAAAGGAAAAAAAATCATCAAGAAGATATTACAATTCTAAATATCTACACACTAAACACAGTAGTACTCAATTTCATAAAAGAGAAATGATTATATTCTAAAATCACATATTGATCCTAGAACAATTAGAGTGGGTGACTTTACTACTCCACTATTGTCAATAAACAAGTCATTCAGATGGAACTTAAATAGAGAAATGTTGGAATTAAATAACATCAAAAATCAAATAATCTTACAGATACTACAGAGCACTCCATTAAAGCACTAAAAACCACAATTCCTTCTCAGCAGTCATGGAACTTTCTACAAATTTGACCACATATTAGGACATAAAGCAAGTCTAAATTTAAAAAAAAGACAACTGAAATAACAATTTGCATTCAATCTTTCTATGAAGGAATAAAGCTAGATATCAACAACAATAAAAATGTTTTTAAAAATTATACACTCATGGAATGTAAACAACACAATATTGAGTGAAAATTGGGTCATGGAGAAATCAAAAAATTAAAATATATGGGACACAATTAAGGCTATTTTAAGAGGAACATTTACAGCTCTAAGCAACCTACATTACCTACATTTAAATAAATAAATAGATCGATAGATCCCATATTAATAACTTAATGATATTCTTGAGCTTTAGAAAAATGAGACCATCTGATAGGGAGTTAATATCTAGAATATAAAGATATAAAACAACTGAATGTCCTGAAACAAATAACACAGATATGCAGTGAAGAACTAAGCAGAGAATTCCCAAAAGATGAAACACACAAAGAGGGTGTGACATACTTAAAGAAATGTTCAATATCCTTAGCCATTGGGAAATACAAATTAAAACCACTTTGAGATCTCATCTTACATCAGAGTAGCCAAGATCAATAAAACAAATGACAACACATGCTGGTAATGATGCAGAGAAAGGAAAGCACTTGTTCATTGCAGGTGGGAGTGCAAACTGGCCCAGCAACTATGGAAATCAGTGTGGTGGTTCCCCAGGAATCTTGGAATGGATATACCTCAAGATCTAGCTATATCACTCTTAAGCATATATCCAAAGAACTCTACATCCTACTACAGAGACACTTGCACAACCCTGTTCATTATTGCTCTTTCATAACAGCCAGAAACTGGAAACAACCTAGATATCCTTCCTCAATAGATGAATAAATAAATAAAATTATGAAATCAAAAGGTAAACATATGGAGCTGGAATTAATCATTCTGAGTGAGATAACCCAGAGCCAGAAAAACAAATGTCATGTATTTTCTCTCAGCTTTGAATCTTCAGATATGTGCTTCATTTATAATACCCATAGAGGTCATAAAATTAGTAAAGTATATAGGATATTTCAAGGGGGAGAGATAGAACACAGTGTTATACAGGGCAAAAATAAAACAGAAGTGATTAAATGGAGAGTTAAATGAGAAGGCAGGTAGAGTAGGGGAATATAGGAAGGGATAACTAATACTGAAGACATTTTTGAGAAAGTCATATGGAAGTTTATTACTATAGAAACTTCCTAAAATATATGCTTACATGTTTATAAAAAGAATTTAAATTGATTTTTTTTCTATAATGAACCAGCTATATCCCTAGTAGATACAATAGGATAACAAATAAAAGTCCAGTGTTAGAGGTACAATAAAACTCTTTTGCAGTTGTGGGCAAGTGTCGTCACACAAACCTCCAAATATTACAAGATATTGCCAGTGCTCTTGGTTGCCCTCTAGAACTTCACAGTAAAACATCACATACTGAGTCCCTGAACAGAAGACAAGCTGATATTCACCTGAAAACTTCATTCCTACTGACTATCTTTCATAGGGATGGAAGGTGCCATGTATGCTACCAGCTGAGAAAAGTAATAATCTCTTGCAGCTGTGAATGCTACAAGCTACAAAATGACTAGTTGGGCAAGGTAGTTCCACTGGCACAATAGTGGCACAAATGTTATGGGAGCAAAAAACCACTTTCTGGTTGCACTTAAGGCCCACTCCACAAGATGAAACCTATAGATTCACAGTTAGTGGGGAAAAATCTGTGGTGTGGTCAGGTCAAAGGCTCTAGGGGAAAACCTACTATTATCATTCTGCTAAACAGACATAGTATTTAACTGACTGCTAATGAGTTATTGTTATACACATAGAATAGTGCATCTGTTAACCTTCATTGGAGAAGCTAGCTTTTTATTTTCAGTATGTGGTCATTAACTCAAATACACGTATCTGTTCAGGGTGCAAAGAATAAGAGACTGCAACATTCTCAACCCTAAATGGGACATCTATTTCATTCCTACCCATACCCCGACTCAAGCTCAGGGGGAAGAGGGGCTGAATGACTGTAAGAGCAGAAGTGGTGAATAGCTACTATGAAGAAACAATATTTTCCTACACAGAAGGATATTTGCACAATATGAATTCACAGTGGTTGTGACAGCATGTACAAGATCTGCACAAGGTCAAGCCAGACAAAATCCCAGCATGGAGCTAGGGGAGGTGGTAGTAGGGTCTCCATGACTAAAGAATTATGGGACAATTATAGCTGTTGGGAGAGGAAGGGCCAGTTTTCTTTAAAGGTTCAGCACATGGTGGGTTGAGCAAAGGCAGAGAATGTCACATATTCAAGAGTAAGTGAACAACAAAAACTATATTTGATGTGTTTTTATTGTTGTTTTGTTTTGTTTTTTAATAGCAAAGTTGGATGGGAAGAGAAGAGACGTGGATTTGGTAGGAGTCTGGGAGGGGTGAATACCATCAAATGCACTGCATGAAATTCTCAAAGAACTAATTAAAAGGGATAAATTTACTTTTATTGCAACACATGTGCAGAGTGCTCAGGTCAGTCATGCAAGTTCTCTGCTTGGTGGTATTGGCACAAAAATAGAAACACTGATAGACTTGAAGAACCAGAAATAAGTCTACATACTTATGGACACCTGGTTTTTGATAATGAGCCAGAAATACACACTGGATAAAAAGCATCTTCAACAAATGGTGCTGGTCACACTGAATGTCTGCAAGTAGAAGAATCCAAATAGATCTGTACTCATCACCCTACACAAAACTCAACTCCAAATGGATCAAAGACCTCAACACAAGGCCAGATACACTGAACCTGATAGAAGAGAAAGTGGGAAATATTCTTGAACTTATCAGCAAAGGAAAAGACTTTCTGAACAGAACACCCATAACACAGGCACTACAATCAACAATCGCCAGGCAGTAGTGGGGCACACCTTTAATCTCAGCACTTGGGAAGCAGAGGCAGGCAGATCTCTGTGAGTTCAAGGCCAGCCTGGTCTATATTCCAGGACAGACTCTAAAGATACACAGAGAAACCCTGTTTTAAAAAAAGGCAAACAAAACAAACAAACAAACAAAAAATAAACAGTTAGTAAATGGTGCCTCATGAAACTGAAAAGCTGTGTGGCAAAGTAGCAGCCTATAGACTGGGAAAATATTTTTAAAAATTATAAATCTGGTAGAGGGCTAATATCCAAAACCTATAAAGACATCAAAAAAAACTGGACATCAAGAGAACAAACATCCTAATTTAAAAACAGGGTAGCGATCTAAACAGAGGATTTTCAAAAGAGAAAACTCAAATGGTTAGTGACCTTTATTTTATAGCTAGGGTCCACTAATGAGTGAGTACATACCATAATCATCTTTCTGGGTTTGGGTTACCTCACTCAGGATAGCGTTTTCTATTTCCATCCATTTGCATGCAAACTTCAAGATGTCCTTGTTTTTTACCGATGAGTAGTATTCTAATGAGTATATAATCCACACTTTCTTGATCCATTCTTCC